>CM077266.1:15287500-15477500 GCA_039654775.1 Spinibarbus caldwelli | reverse complement strand
ACCTAAACATAGGCAATAGAAACAGGTAAAAGATACATTCATAATGAGTTTAACAACAAACAAGTATCTCTGGTCAAGCCCATTTTTACGGATATGATGGCGTAGAACACATCAGCCACAGCCAGGCATTTTAAGTCTGTGCGTTTGATAACAAGTTTTCTTATTTGCATTGGGTTACAGAATAAAGGGATAGTTCACCAAAAAATGATAAATTACTCACTCTCATGTGTTTACAAACCTGTTTAACGTTCTTTCTTCTGTGGAACATACAAGAACATATTTGAAGAATGTTTCAACTGGTTTTGTCCATATGATGGAAGTCAATGGGGTCCAAAACAACCTATTTAGACCCCATTGAGTTCCACTGTATGGAAAAAAACCCCCCCAAATAACACATTTTCAAAATATTTTCTTTTGTGTTCCGACATGAGGGAAAGTAAAGGATTAAACTGAAATTGCAATTGAGATATATAACTTAATATTTGTCCATTTTTTACATCTGATCATGTAGCTTAAAGCTGGGGTCTAAATGTGTAATAAACTAAATCTGGCCATTGAAGTGTAAAATGTTACACACATATGTGTGTATATCCATGTTAATACGCAAATGATGTTTTTTTGCCCATTATAATTTAAAAACTGAAAAATACTAACATACTGTGTTGATTTACTCTTGGTTTCCCATCGACGCTGGGCTAAAAGAAACGGTCGGATTTATTTCGGACAAACGGGTCAGCACTTCCAAAACCACACTTTTATACAAACCATACACAATAATATTTTCTCTGTATTTTACATACACGTTCTCTGCTGTATCATCTCTCTGTGAAATCGTTTCTGGAAGGGATGTGGGCGTTTTTGATGATGGTATTAGTCCTGGTTGCGATCGGAGGAGGGATTGTGGGAAACGTGGAAGTGGGAAGCGACGCCCAGTTGCTGTCCATGCCAAAGCCTGAGCTGGGGAAGCTGCTCTGGGGTTGTGGGAAGGGAATGGATGAGGCCGTGGGTATAAGCGGCAGGCTGGTCCCACCTGCAGATGGAGCCTTCATTGAAAGGAAGTCTGAATCGTCATCGAATGTGACCCACTTTTGGGTTTGTGTGGCTGGGGCTGCTGCTGGAGCAGGAACTAAGGATTGTTGTCTAGAGAATGATGGTGGAAGTGTTGACCTGTGAACCACAGCTGACATGGCCCTGTTGAGGCCAGACCTGGCCTGCTGCTGGGTGTAGAAATCGGGCGTGAGCGATCGGCGTGGGGAGGGCAACAAGTTGCCGGTGAAAGGGTTGGTGCTGTTGGGTCTGGGTTGGGCTTCTATGAGGAACGGATTGGGGGATGAACGGAGGGTCTCCTGGGATTTGCTGCGGGAGGGAACGGGGGGAGGCAGAAGACATGGAGTGCTGCTGGTGTCCGGAGCTGAGAATAGGGAGAGGGAGCTGGGTAACGTGGAGGAAGAAGAAGGGGAGGGGGTGGATGAGGAAGAGGAGCGAGGGAGGGAAGCGGAGAACGATGAATTTTGGAAGAGGGACTGGGTGTTAAGCATGTCGAAGGGGTCTAGATTCCATTGTGCTTCTCTTTGGACTCCATTCATGTCCTTGGCCTGGGGAAAGAAAACACATTAGGGCTACATTATGAAATCAAACTTACAGTTTAAGGAGAAGCTACAACACAATGGAGTTGCAGAGTCAACATGAAATCAAATTTGATTTTATTAAATATATTGCAGAAAAAACTATTTTCTTTGTAACCTTCCTTAACCCTCCAAAGTTCTTCAGGAAATGGTCACACCTTGGCTGGTTGGAACAATAAGTGTTTTTTTTTTTAATTCTACTAAATTAACTTTCCTGAAGTAGTAACAACTAGTTCGGGGAATTTTAGGTTTAAAAGCTGACAATTAATTGCCCCCTTTGGCTGTTGGGGGTCATTTTTGAACTGATACAGTAAAATTTCTTTTGATATTTTAGATTAAGCAATTCAGTAAATTAGCACCAAACTACTGAATGCACCTTTAAATATCCTGTTTCACTCACAAATATGTATCACTACAGACAGAAAAAGGGTTGAAAACATCATTTCATGTTGACTTATAATTATAAAACAATGTGTTTGTTACAAGTTTTGATAAAATGACTTATTGGTTAAAACATAAATGGTGCAATGACAGACCTTAAAATAAATCAAAATCAAAAAGATCTGAATTTGAAAACAGCATTATACAACAGCATTATATAACATCAAAAACACAAATATAATTAGTGTGCAAGTCTACTAGAGGTAAAGTGAAGCAATTTACTCATAAAATTACTTTCTCTTATCCAAGAAACAATGAAAACAATTATACCACAGATTAAAAACAATAACAAACAATACCCACAACGAATACTGGATGACACTTTCCTTGAACCCCCTGTCGGAAAAACATTAAACTCATAACTTGGTAGTTCTTTCTTGAAGTAGCTATATACAATAATGTCAAGGGGTTCAAGTTAAGTTTACACTTTTCTGATATTTAAAATAAAATAAGGTTAAATTAAAGATGGAAAGGGGAAAAACAACTATAACATGGAGGATTCTATATGTATGAGCACCCCATACATTGTGACTACTGGCTATGGTGCCATGAAGACATTGTAAAGACTAGAAATTACTTAATCCAGTACCTGTCAACCTGAGGATTGCTCCTGCTAGTAAAAGAGAGAGACACATGCATCAAGAAGAGCGAAACATGACTATAAGAACCACCTGGACAAAGTCGATTTTACTAGAAAAGTCGAGAAAAAAAAAAAAAAAAAAAAAAAAAGAGGAAGAGGCCCCTAAAGCTGGCTAATGACCCCAGGAGGGGCTCTCGTGGGTACCTGTCTCTCTTTATCACAACTGAATGTTGGGCTTGTGATCTTGACATCCATGCAGATGTGGGCAGAGAAAGAGGACTAACCTGAGATGTAGGAGCAGGAGCAGACTCGGGTGGCAGTACGTGAGAGGACCGGCTCCGGGGTGGAGGCTTGGGAGACGCCAGTCCAGGCTGAGGGGCGGCAGCGGCTCCAGCAGACGCTTGAAAAGCAGGCTGAGGCACCAGCGGGGCAGATAAGGTGGGCTGCATTGGTGGAGGGAGCTGGGATTGTATGGGTGGGGGCAGTTGAGGTTGCATGGGAGGCTGCATTGGCGACATGGACTGGGGCTGCATGGGTGATGTCATCTGAGGCCTCATGGGACCTGGCAGTGTAGGGGGTGGACCTGATGGACACACACACAGCATTATTACATGATAAAAAGTTGGTAAAATTGTAAGATATGTTCAAATCAATAAATAATAAATAATTATTACATAGTAATACAATAATACATTATCAATAATATAAGCAATTTAATTACTGTTATTAGCAATAATTATTATTACTATCATTTCAAAAATTTCAGGTTTGAATGTACCTTTAAATATCCTGTTTCAGTCAGGAATATGTATTATTACAGATGTAAAAAAGGGTTAAAAACGTCATTTTAAACAAGGTGTTACACGTTTTGATGAAATTCGCAGTGACTTATTGGTTAAAACATGAAAGGTGTAATGACACCAGGGTTATTATCGTTAACTAGAATTAAAATTAAAATCACTGAAAACATTTTCGTAACTTGAAATAAAGTAAATGTTAACTAAAATAAAATATAAATGTTTATTTCAGCTATATGTCAAGGCAACAATTCTCATTTCAATTTCTTTTAATTAGTTACTAATTTATTAATAACTAAAACTGAAATAAAAATGAATAAAAACTGTATAGACATTAAAAAAAACAAAAAATGACAAAAACACAAAAAATGACTAACTTTAAATTTAAAATGAAATAAAAAGGTTTAAAATACTAATGAAAAATATAATAGTATCTCAATTATAATAAAAACACTCTGACAGACCTTACTATGAATCAAAATCGGAAAAATTTGAATCCTATTTACTAGAATTTTGATTATAGAACAAAAAAGCATTATAAAACATAATAACAATAATAAAAGAAAATGTAAAACAAAAATATTGAAGAAACAAGTCATTAGAAGTGTTTAACAAACCCAGAGGGAGTTCAGACGGTTTGCTTTGGGGTTCAGAAACGGGTCTTGGAGCTCCGGGATGATTATCAGGTGAGGGTCGTGGGGCCCCAGGATGCACCTCTGCTATGGGTCTGGGGGCCCCAGGATGAGGTCTAGCCTGAGGAGGGACGCTGATGACTCCTGCTCGAGGTGGGAGCTAAAGCAAAAAATATCATTTTAACATAGTATTTTACTTTTTTTTTTTTTATTTTTTTAAATTCTTTTAATCTCATTTAGTCCACCCACCGGCCGTGGGGTGCCTCCAGGGGCTGATCCGGTGGCTTGACCTCGACCTGAAAAACAGTCGAAGCAATAATCAAACTTTCAGTAATAGTTATATGAAATAAGTTAATAAAACTATCAGAAAACCTATTTTATTAACTTGTCAAATTGGCACAATTTCTACAAACCTGATAACAGAACAATACTTTACATACTAAATTTAAAAAGATGCTCTAAAAGTAAGCCTGGAAGACGCTAGATCAGTGCTCCTGTCAAGAATGTAGCTCTATTCTGTGTTGAAACTAGCCTGGGGTACTGATAAGCGAAGGCAGAGTGTGGAGGAACTCACCAGCTGCATCTGCACGTGCTAACGCTGGGCTTTTTTGTCCTTTTGTCAGCATGAGGGAAGAAGTATTCAAAAAATTGCAAATTATTTTCTGTTTTGTAGCATCTACTTTAGCTAGGGAGAAAATATATCTGACCCAGCAGAGTCCTTACCTGCCTGGAGAGATCATTTCTATCATTCTCTATTTACAAAAGCTAATTCACCTAATTCAACCCATCACTTCACACTGAAACACTAAACCAAAATCACTGGAATAACAGAGACTTCATGCACTGCATCATTGCAAGATGGATGACCTAAACACCCCTGCCCCATTAGTCCATTTCTCTTAGCAAGTGCAGGAGGTCTCAAGTGATCAGGTGATCATCATACACAATAACAAACACTGCAAAAAACATTTAAAACCTAAATTACCTTCATAATCAGTCACATCAAACTCTAGATCGAGAGGCTCAGCAAAGCCTTCGAAAGAAAATTCAAAATGTTTCCAAAAATTACATTATAAACAAAAATTGGTAATGAAGAACAAAATCCACATGGCAAAATAATTCCTTAATATTTCATATTTAATATATTATGCCACAGAAAGCCAAATTTACAATGAGGCTCAGGAAAAGCATGAAGAAACAACCAAATGGACAAACCAAAGTCAGCCAGACATTTTTCGCTATGCCAACCTAATATCAGGTGCAACTAACCAAGTCAATAAACACTAAACAGCATTAAGCCAATATTCCACAGCTAATACACAGTGCTGCTTCATGTACAGCATTACCTGCTGAATCTTTCCTAACTGGTGTGGGACTTCTGCCTCCTTTAGAAACCACGGGACATTGTGAAATGAATGAATGAAATAAAGTAAAATAAAAAAAAACAAGTGAAAACATAGTATCTAATGTAGTGCGCTCATTCGTACTGGTGTTTCAATCTCGTGACTTTTGGGTTTTGACTTCTGGTAAGAACAGATCTTTAAATCCAAAAATCGGTCATGCCTGTGTAAACATTTACAAAGATTTCACAGCTGTACCTGAGGGTGGTGGTGGGCGCTGTGGAGGTGCAGGTCGGGCTGGTGGGGCATTGGGGCGTGGAGGAGGGGGGCGTTTTGGCTCTAGTCCCTGTGAAGAGGGAGCTCCAGCTGGCTGACCATCAACAGGAGAACCTGAGCAAAGAGAGAGTGAAAAAACATGCTATTATTGCAAGTGTCAAATCAACAGCCTGAGGGATTTAGCTCAGTTCACATCACTTCAAACCACACAGAAGCCTTGAGAGACGCACACACACACACACTCTATAAGAGCTCAGGAACCACTGAAGCACATCAGCAACACCTCTGCAAACAGCACTCTTTACCTGCCAGTTCCCTTCTAATGGATGCTGGGCTTAATCCTTCTTTTCGCAGTGTAAAAACAAAGGAAAATTAACGTACTGGAATTTTTGTATGTTCCAGAGTTTGAGAAATGAACATTTTTGTATAACTCTGTAGATTTAAATCTACTACAGAGTTACAGAAGAGAACTAATTATTAAAATTGTTTTTTCCCCTCTTTTACTTCCCTGATGTTTATGTATATAGCTATATAGTTTGGGGTCTGTAAGATTTTTTTATTTTACTAAAAGAACCTTATGCTCACAAAGGCTCCATTTATTTGATTAAAATCAATTTTGTAAATAAAATAATATTATTAAATATTAATACAATTTAAAATATTTTATTATTATTTTTTTTTTTTTATAAATTGTAATTTATTCTGGGACCACAAAGCTAAATTTCAGAAATCATTCTACTATTCTGATTTGGTGCTCAGGAAATATTTCTTATTGTCAATGTTGAAAACAGTTGTGCTGCTGCTGCTTAAAATTTGAAACCATTATACATTTTTCTCAGGATTCTTAGAAAAATAGAAAGGTCAAAAGAATAGCATTTATTTGAAATAGAAATCTTTTCTAAGATTATAATTGTCTATACTGTCAATTTTGATCAATTTAATGCATCATTACTGAATAGAAGTATTAATTTCTTTTAAATCTTACTGACCCAAACCTTCTAATTTTATTTGAGATAGAAAATAAAGACAAACACAAAAACTGATATAAATCCATAAGAGTTTGTCCCTGTTGAATACAGTCAAATACTATCACTACCCTGTGGTGGTCCAGCTGTGCGTGGAGGGGCTCTGCTGGGCCGGATGGGGGGTGCAGGTTCTCCATGGGTAGGAGAGGGGCAGGGGCTGGTGCGCGGGGATGTGGCAGGGGATGAGCCTAGATCCATGCCTGCTCCAGGCTGCAGGTGCTGGGGTAAAATATCCTCAATCTCCTCGTCCACATCACCTGTCAACACAGCAATAAAAATAAAACTCCATACTGTTCCAGAACTCCATAGATTCCTGTTGAGTTTTGGTACCATGTAACTCAAAAAGGTGTCACACCTTCCATGTAATACTCTTCTCCCATGTCAGAGTTTTCTGCCAGCAGGGTGGAGCTGGTGGATGTTGGGATGCTGCCGCAGATTCTCTCCACACTCATTTCCTCCTCTAGACTCTTTATCCAACCTGGACTCCTCAGACGGATGTCTATGGTCTTACCATTCACCTGCATGTAAACACAAAGAGGGATGGTTAAAAAAGGTCAATATTAGGGTACCATGCAATATATATGTGCATGTGAATTTTTTTTAACTGTCAATATCTAAAATGTAATCTTAACAGTAGAGTCTCTTACAGTAGAGCCGCTCAAAGATAGAGCTGCCAGAGCAGAATATCCCTCCAAAAATGTGACCCACATTTTCTCTTCAACAAACCTGTTCAAAAGAAAAAAAATATTTATTCATAATTTACATTACATTTACATTTATGCATTTAGCAGACGCTTTTATCCAAAGCGACTTACATTGCGTTCAAGTTACAGTTTTTTACATTTTTTATCAGCTCTTTATTTTATTTTTATCAGCTCTTTAATTTATGTATACACACATACATATATATATACATATATATATATATATACATATACATATACATATACATATATATATATATATATATATATATATATATATATATTTTTTAATATATTAAAATTTAATTTATTCCTGTGATGGCAAAGCTGAATTTTCAGCATCAGTAAATAGCAATTAAATATAATTGGAATTAAATTATACATTCAAAATAACCTGTACCTGATAAGAATAACCTCGCCAAAATTAGCAAACTTGTCCAACAGGTCATCAATCAATGCATCATCAAAGTAGTCATCAGGACCAGACGTGCAGAGAGAGACGAGGATGGTGCCATCTGGTGGACCCTGCAGGGCGATCACTTCCTTATACACCTGATGTCTGGCCTCTGGATCCACCTCAAGTATGTCCACGTCTATGATGGCCACCACAGGCCTGCAAGAAATAAATGTTAAAGGTACAAGAACAGCGATTCCTAAACTTAAAGTACCTGTGGCCCACACAAACAAATGCAAAATTTCAACAATTACTTGCAGTAAAATAAATTAAGTAAAAAATGAATTGACTACCTCCTGCAGTACCTCTGAGGCCCACTGTACGGCACTAAACACATTGCTAGTGTGTAAACTTGAAAGTTGTTGTTCTGGTATTAGTCTCTCACCTGTGATCAGAGGTTTTGAGCTCTGCTCTACCATAATATTTGAGCTCTCCAGGGCTCCATGGGTACTGATCTTCCTCATTCACTGGGGCTCCTACTACATTCAACTCCAACTCTTCCGCTGTAATACATACAGGCAGATCTAGTCAAAATTCTTCAAAGAAAGCATAATCTGTTGTTGCATTTCAAGTTCAGTTGATGGTTGAAGATATGTTATAAATATAATTCTCACCAGTTTTATCAAAGTTCCACTTCCTTCTCTTCCACAGCACACGGTCAGTCCAGGCTGGTGTGCGGCACTTCTCACTGGTGTCATAGTCCTCCGAAAATAGGTCATATTTGTAAGTGGGGGCAAAATCCAGCTTCCCTTCAATAAAGCCTCTAAAAACCTGAAATATGAAAAAATAGAGAAACAAATATAGTGACAAAAAAAAAGACATGTTCCACTGATATAAGAAGTTTTTTTTTCCTGATATACCTGTCCAGCATTCTTCTGCTCTACTAGTTGATCTCCAGCAATCAGTGCATCCCAATTTTGCTGTCTGATCAGCTCCTTTGTCTCTTCATTAGGAATATTTATTCTGTAGTTGAAGTCTCCACACCAGAATACATAATCATGGGAGTACAGGAGCCGGCCCTAAAAATAAATAAACAAATAGATGAATAACATTATTATTTAATAATAATACAAATTTTATTATTTTTGTTTTTAATATGTCATATAAAATAATATAAATATTATACATTAATATCTATTATGTAGTTAAATAATATTATTAAGAACGAAAATAATAATAAATTACTTAAACATTTATTATGTTTGTTTTTATTATTTATATAATATAAAAAATAAATATAAATAATATATTACATGCTTAAAATTCAAAATAATGTATTTAAATAACACTAACAATTTATTTAGCAATAACAAATAATGATTATTATTAGTATAAAAAGAAGAAGAATGTGTTCACAAACGGAACAGAAGTAACAGATATTTTTGACATTATAAATGAATTACCATGGGGAAGGACAGTTTGCGTGCAATTTCATTGTAGTCGTCGTTCCTCTCTTTGACCTGTGATTGGCCGGCGGCAAAGTGTGAGCACACAAAGCAGATGCTGGTGGTGTGGAAGAGCATGCGTATAGCCACACCCCCTTTATTACCAGTGGCTCCGCCCATTCCAGTCTTCACTGTGTCCACAGCAACGTCCCTATGTGAGGAAAACGACACACAATATGAGATCTCAGAATAAATTCTAATCCTTTGAAATATCTGAAATCACACTGATTTGTCAATCACAAAATGAAAACAAAAGGGTGCGAGAATACCTGATGAATGGTGCATGCTGAGGGCGTATGAAGACGAACAGACACACACCCACCAGCTGCTCTGAGGCCAGCAGCACATATTTGTGATCTCTTGAGATGTTCTTCTGCAGTTCTGCAGCCCACAGCTTCTGATTAGTGGTGCTACCAGAAAGGAAAGAGAAGTTCAATAGTTCTCACAGGAAATAAATAAATACTGATTGAATGAAAAGTTTGTGTTGCACATCACAACCACAGGACCAAAGGAAATTTTGCTTCTGCTTACTATGAAATCTCTAACGTCAAGTTCTTACCTTGCGCTGACAATATTTCCAGCATTCAGCTCCACCATTTCCTCAAAGCCAATAGCAAAGATGTCCACTGGATTGGATTTTCCATCTGCACGACAAAACCCACAAAAGTATTTGCACTAGTTTTGGTCACTGACAATAGCAACCTCACTTCTTTGTAAGTATCATTTGCATTGATTTTGCATCAACACATACCCTGGAATTCTGGGTGGCCGGCCTTCTTAGGGGCATCCAGGAGCCAGTCATTGAGCGTGTGGTTACGAAACGCAATACTGCGGAACTGCTTGCCCCCGTTCACGTTCCATGTACCCACACATACTCTGATCTTTTTGGGACGTGTGTACTTGAAGTGGTTCTGACACATGCCCAGGAGCACTCTGGGAGAGGCTAAAACAGAAAGGGTGAGATATTCTTATCAAAAACATTAAAATAATTAATTAGAATATGAAATATGAACATGAAAGTGCACAAAAAGAAAATGCAGAGCATATGACATTGACCAAACCACTGAGACACACCAAACAGACTGAATTCTTTCCTTGAAAGTCGGACAAAAAGATACAACGTATTTAAAACAAGACAACACAGATGATAAAAAGAAAACCACACTGTACAATGTCAGAGGCGCCAAAATAAACAGTGAGTTTATGAAACAGGGAACCATAAACAGTTATGGATTTATGGTTGGTCTGTGTATACTGTACCTGACTGTAAAATGGGCTCAGAGACTAACATTGTAAGCATTAAGGAGAAAAAGAAAGAACAAAGGGAGAGGGGAAGAGAGAGAGGTTAAAAGTTAGCCGTTAGACAGATAACAGCATTAGTTCTCTGGTTCAACACTAATCTCACATCCAAAGCAGCCGGGAGCCATAGATTAGCACGCTAGCATGAGGAAACGCATTCAGATCCAGATCAACAGGATGAAATCAGTCCACTGCAGCAGACTGATCCCATAAACCGTGACCACAAACACAAAATACCAAAGGTGGAGATGTTTGAAACCACCTATAACTCAGTAAAGTCCATAAAATCGGTAATTTCTTTGAGCATTTGCCAGATATTTTAAATCTATTCTTTAATAGGCAATGCATTTTCAATATATTCATATTATGAATTGATTTATACTCATATTAATTTAATAAACATATAACAGTTAATTACATTAATAATATATTTCTATTTTTATAATTTATCTAAATCTGAATATATTTGTTAGTTTGTCAGAAGATTTTCTAACACATAAAAACATACTGTCCATCTGTTTGTGTGAAATACTTCAACTTCATTATTTAAAGAATTTTCAATATAAAATTATGGCTGTTACCTATAAAAAAAAATCATCATAAAATACAAAAGAACATAATGCACAATATATTATAGAACAATAAACACTTGACAGAACAGTTTTTTAAATAACTGTCCATAATTGTAACAACAATGGTACTTATGTTAACAACAGGGGCATTTTTTTACCCCCACATTTTAAATATTTGGTGTACTTTTGTCAATTTTGCGAGCATTTTTCCCCATAGCCCTGGTTTATTTCTAACTCTGGATTGCGGTATTGTAAATCGTACCATACAGGCTGCTGGTTGTGAGGAGGGCTCGTGCCTTATCTGCCAGATCACTGTTCAGGGTGCTGCCCAGTCTCAGGATGTCAATGGCTTCCTGTTTAGAGCTGTCAAAGAAGTTGTTCTGAATGGTTCTGGTGACCGAGCGAGCTCCGTCTTTTAGCTTTCCACCCTACAGAAAGAAAAAACAAAATCCAAACAAAATAGTTAATATAAAATAGTCAAGGTCTGGAACATCAAAAAACTCTCAGAATGAAACAAAGCTTTCAAAACAAACTAAAACGCTCATTACAAAACAAAACAAAACAAAAACAAAACAAAACACAAAACAAAATAAAAACCAAAAAACAAAACTCAAAACAAAACTAAACTAAACTAAACAAAAAACAAAACTCAAAACAAAACTAAACTAAACTAAACAAAAAACACATTCATGAACATGTATTCAAAGGGACATCAAAGGAATATTTTTATTTCTTTGCTGCTGGCTAGATGAAGCCTGGGGTTTGAGGCCTAGTTGGAAGAGGTTTACAGGCTTTTATAACGGTCTATAAAAAGAGGCCTAATTAAAGTTGACAGCACTGCCAGTTACAGTAATCTTTCTCTACTAACACAAAGGATCCAACACAAAACAGAGCAGACTTAAATAAATACAGCATTACAACTCAAATTGACACAACTAGCTACTGTCAACTTACCACACAGGAAGAGAAACAGCCATAGGAAAGCAGAGAAAAACAGCAGATTAAGACAATTAAGACAATCGTAAACTTACAGAGTGAAAATAGCACAGAAACACCCATTTTTCTGCTCTCTGCTGCCTTTTGTGCTGTACTGTTTGTGTGTTTTACAAGCCGACATGTACCTTAGCCTTGCCATCCAGAGCACCAGTGCCTGCATAGATCTTGCTGATCGAGTCTCCATTGGTGGACCACATGGTGCGGAAAACCTCCTGAAAACGTGCCACCAGCTGAGGCTTCTCAGTCAGACCCATGTCTTCCAGCTGTTTTGGAAGCATCTGAACACCACAGACATATTACATAATGAATGAAAGACAAACAAATACTAAAAAGAAAAAACTTCAAACTGTAGTAAAAAAACAGAGCTGTGTTACAAACACACCTCAAGCGCAATGAAGGCCTGGACGCTGTTTGTTCGGTCCAAGCAGTCTAGACAATTGGAACGAATGGTCCCACTTTGACATCTGAGGTAAACAAAATTGTGGTAGACAATTTTATGAGCTAGTTTTGGTCATTTTGTGATTATCAATGTTTAATACACTTTTCAAAAGAAAAAAAATTGTGAAAATAAAATTGACAAACAAACATGCATCCACCTCCCAAAAAAATGTATTCCTTTTTTAAAATACCCAGTGGCTATGAGAAAAATAGATCCAATAGTTTTTTTTTTTTTTTTTTTTTTAAGTATACACACATAATGAATTAAACAACCTAACGATGAAAATGTTTTGCTATTCTATGATATTTCTCAACAACCGGTTGTGCTGGGATGCTATATAACCTTACCTCTGAATGCCGGCCTCCCCTGAGTAGTAGAAGAAACCACATTCCTCCAGAAACTTGCTGATCTGAGGTTTCAGGACACTGTTGAGCTTGTCAGTCTTCCCACCTTTAACCATCTGATGATAGTCAAAGTTCAACATTCTCACAGCGTTTGCATGCTCTGAAGCTTTCAGGTGACTCTGTGGGCGAAGACAAAGACAGTCTTTACATAGTAAAGAAAGCGAAATAACTGCTCTATGGTTTTGTCATACTTGAGAACTGAAAGACATCTTAAATAATGCATTGTAACCTGACCAACTGGAATATTTCCTAAACAACAATCACCTGGAATGCTTTGCTGAGCATGTGTTCACCCTCCTTCATACCCAGCAGGTTGATGATCACCTGTTTGCCATACAGCCTCCTCAGGGCACTAAAGTGTCTGGACAGGAAACATCACACAGGGTTCATACACATTCAAACATTACTGAGAAAGAATAAATGAAAAATGTTGATCTAATCCTGTGATCCATCGCTTCAAGAAAAATATAAGGTGAGTTAAAACAAAGAAAACAAGTGATCAATAGATCATTAAGGATGGAGGGGGGAAATAAAAGCCTAACGACTGTGTTGCCTGCATCTACTTCCTCTCATCACGACCTGAGTCAGCACTCCAGGGAACAGAGCAGTGACTCATGAATAAAGAATGTCCATCATGCTCATTGTGAGGAGCCAAGGCTGGATAAGAATAAACCTCCCACATATTCAGGATAAGGCTTTCTTAATGCAGATTTTATTGTTTTAATCAACCTAATCTTGCACTGAAAAAAAAATCTTAAAGGTATATTATTAATGAGCACTGAGAGAGTAAAACAGTTTTTAAATAATATAAATAACCGGTTTACCATTTAAATTTTTTTTTAAACTACTTAAATATTAGGTAAATAAATGTTTAAATTAAAATGTAATTTATTTATTTTTTAATTAAATTTTAGTGTCACATTCTTATTTGCGATCAATAAAATGTATTATATAAAAGGAATTATAATTTTTTTTATGTTTTTAGTTTTAGTAATTTTTTAGCACGTCAACCTATTTTTTCAGCTAGTTGCCAGTGAAACAATTATAATTTTCTGTTGTACGTTTTGTACATTTACATTTTACATCTATTATTTACATTATTTTATTTCAGTTTTATTTTGATTAATAATAAATCCATTTTAGTTACTAACAATTATTTTAATGCAATGCATTTAAATGTATATTTTGGTCCCACTTTATATTAGGTGCCTTTAACTACTATGTTATTACATCAAAAAAAAAAAAAAAAATAGTTTGGTACTTATTTTTATGTCTTTTGCTGTTATTAAGGTGGGATACGGTTAAGGAAAGGGACGGGTTTTAAAGATATAGTCAGGTTTAGATAGAAGTAGGTTAAAGGGTTTGTAGTTATATCTATGTACAGATATTACAGTTTGAATTACAAGCAGGTATTTTTTTATAAAATGCATTTTATGATTTTTGATTATGATTAATTCAAATTTTATTACATTGTAGTTATAAATACACTTCATATAAAGTGGGTCCATTATTTTTAGATGCATTTTTATGGTCAAATGATCATTTACAGATACTGAGTTTAGACTTGTGTTTATATCAGCATGACTAAGGGGCTGGACATCTTACGCTGCTTTTTAAGCATCTCATGCCATCAGTGCTGATTTTTCTAAGACACCACGAGCAGTCTGCATTTATAAGTCACCCAAGTTAAAAAAGTTCAACTTTTAAATGATCCATCGAGACCCCCTCCTGCACTTCATCCAGCTGTTCTGTGTGTAATTGCCGCCTACAAATCCATTTGATCGGGCTCTGGTAGACCTTAATTACCCACGACTAGCCGAAAATCCATCCTTAGACATGACTGAGCTTGCCCATCCAGACTGTGTTAAATAACAAGACTGTTTGAAGCAGGGCCCGTACACTGCGCTAATGTCTGCTGGATTACTTTCATCACGCAGTAAAACTTGGGCCTGAGCCAGAACAGCTGGATACTAGAGCAAGCATCATCAGAGACCAGCAGAATCCTAATTACCTCTCAAAAGCAGGTGCGTTTGCTTCAAAACCACGGGACAGCTTAACACGATGAGATCCGACCTTTGTGGAAAGAGGAAAAAAACAAAAAAGGAAGAATCATAAGTTGAGTTATTTCATATTTGGTGCATGAGGAAATTAAGGTGGCAGAAGTAAAGGAAGATGAGAGAGACAGCAAGAGAAAGACCACACAGGCCTGGCCCATCTGATGAGCTGCATTTGAAGATACAAAAAACATTTGCACAGAATAAGACAGTGGACCCATCTGTAATGATTTCACAAGCTCACTGAATCCTGAAGATCTATCAGAGATGCCGATCATACCAGGAAACACATGAATCCTGCCTAGACAGTTGTGCTCTAGTCTAGACAGAAGTTTCAACTGTTAATGTTGGCTAGCTGCAGATTTTAATAGTTGCAGGAAGCCCCTTTCTAATAATGGTTTTCTATTTGTGTGACATTTGGCTAACTGCTCTCACAACCCTCAGTATAACGTATTACGTTCACACCTACAACCATAATAGGTAAGCCATACAGAAGACTTTCCCATCTCTAGGCTATGACTGGCTTCTCATTTCCTGTAGTCTCATATAACTCAGTCACTGAAACAGTTCCACCTTTGAACACAATTGGTTAGTGTTCTAGCCATAGGATTGGTTGTGTTGTGTCTTCTAACTAGGGTGACTCTAAAAATCGCCTTTATACAGTCAACATTTGATCTCTCTGCCTTTTGTTTAATTTATTTCAACCCAGTTTATTTCAACATTTTACACCAAGGGTCTTCAACAAGGGGCCCGCGATGGCACTGCAGATGGCCTGCCAATGTGAAGAACTATTAAAAAAAAAAGTTAAACAAAAATCCAGTAAGTTAACTTAAAGCTAAAATAACAAATTAAACATGTTAAATGTGCCCCTCCTACATTAAAACATTGTATTATTTATACTATATATTAAATTACACATTTATTATACTAAAGTGTGTATGCTATTATTTATACTATATACTAAATTACACACTTATTATTCTAAAATACACATACAAATAAGATTATACACTAAAATATCAATAATCAGTAATTAAATACTTTTATATTATTAATTTAAATTTGTTATCTTATATGATTTATCCATTTTTACACTTTTTAAAAATATTTTTATTTTAGATTTAATTTTTTATTTCATTTTTATTTCAGTTTAGTTTTCATTTCTTTTTAGTACTTCAACTTCAACTTAATTTAGTTTAGTTAGTTGCCAGGGCAGAATTTCAAATTTTTGGTTTAAAGGTTTGGTTTTTGGTTCATAAGTTTTTGCATCTAATATTTACATTTTATTTCAGCTTTATTCCAATTAAAGAAAAATGATTAATAGTTTTAGCTTTTAGTTAACAACTACAACAACACTGAAAAAAGAATGAAATAAAATCATTCATTATGTCTTTTAATTCAATGTATTAACATTTGCAATATATTTAAATATGTTCATTTTTTATTTTTATTTTTTATCAGTATGTATAAGATGGTCACTGTTCTGCCTCTATATGCAACAAGGGTCTTTAAAACGCAAAAAGGCTAAAGATCTCCAGTTTAGAGCTATTGGATATTTATGCTTTATTTAGTCTGTCAGAGTCCCACCCAATTCTGTTTGTTGCCTCTGCAGGTCCCTGCCATTAATATTTCATACATTTGGAATGGCAGCATAGACTGGCTCACATTACCCTGAGCTTTCTGGGAGCAAAGAAAAAGTATCCTGTGGCAATTCTACTTCCTAGCTTTGCACTGAAGACAATGGAATCCCTTAACCAATACCACTATGGCCTGAAGTGACACACAAGGCCTTTCATACAGGTTCTGTGGAAAGCTTTGAAAAACAGCTCAAGAAGGGTCACCTCACCAGCTTCCCACTAAAAGCAACAACGATAATGTCTATGCAATGTCAGAGGAAAGACAAAAAAGGCATTTCCAGACCTGCTTGCTGGCATCTTAACTTGATTTCACAAGAAGCCAATAGATATATCAGAACCTGGACCCTTTCCAAAATGAGTCACGGTCGGTTTAGATGCAGCTTTCACCGACTGACATTGCACAAACTCTTTGCAGCAAAGAACAGATCATCCACCAGACAAAACTAAACCTTCAATATACCAACTGTCGGTTCCCATGCTGTCCTTTTGGCTCTCGACTTTGATTCAGCTGCAACAAAATCCCCTGAAACGAGTGTTTCTGATAATATGAATAAAGGGGGTCAGCACTGGCCATGTGTGATGAAGTGGAAACACAAAAGAGTAAGTTCATTATGATGAGTCAGCAGGAGCATGGAACTCCAGCAAGCTCAATTCAGTGGACCGCAATGCAAATATTTTTCCTCAGTGTTATTTGAATACATGCATACATTGTATTGATTTAAGGCTTTATTGTACCTGAATTCCCGGCTGCTCCCAGAACAGAGGTATTGACCCTCGGATCTGAATGAAGGAGGATACTTTGTCATCAAGGAAAATAACCTGTAGGAAATATAAATAAAAACAAAATCTTAGCCCTGGCAGGTCACATATGATATTTAACCTTTGGTATTTCTCACTTAGAGGACTAACTGATATGAATGTACAATATTTTATTTCAATAATATTTATTCTTTAATATTTTCTATTTTGAGGGAATTTCATGGTTCTAGAAAATATTTACCTCTAAATTATGCACCATTTTTTTCTGAATAAAATAATACAAATATTAGTAAAATGTTTAATATATTATGTTCAATTAATACAGTTTTAGGTTGAAAACAGAGAAAAGGTATTAATGGCAGATTGGTGCCATGTAGTTGGAGAAATAAAGCAAATTTTTGTATTTTTTTTTTCTCATTTATTTTTCTATGTGATTATTTTTAAGACCATTTAGCCTTCTCTTATCATGTCCACATTTTCTGTGTTCATATAGCAAGTGCCAAAAAATCAATAAAAAGTACAATGTTTCGTACCATTCTAGTGGAAAAAAAAAACACAAAAAAAAAAAAAAAGGGAAAAAAAAATTTCTAAACATAACTTTTTTCAGTTTAAAATGACTAAAGACCACCTGAGGGTTAAAGAAGTGACTTCAAAATATTGTTTGCATACCTGCTCAGTTTCCACAAAGTTGGCCACCTGGCCGTCGTCATTTGCGCCTCGGACATTGAAACGCGTGCCTGCTCTCTCTGAGCTGAGCCGAGAGATCACGCAAGCTTTGGCCTGCTTGTGCCCAGCGTAGATGGTGCGAATCTCCACTCCACCACACATCAACCTCAGCAGCCAGTCATCACAGTTCACCCCATAATGCTTGAGATGGAGATGGAGGGACTGATTCCTGTGAAGCCGTTACATAATTACATAACCATTACATCCATTTATCGTCCACAGATTAAGTTCAACATTCTGAGTAAGTGACATTTTGTTGGAAACATTTTTCACAATTAAAACAAACCCTATACGACCACTAAAAAGGAATGTGTTGAATAAAAAGATATTTATATTTAATGGAAAAATCTTTTAACACTGAATCAAACTGATCTGTAAAATACCCACCAGAAAAAACGATTGTCAGATGTGTCTTCTCTGATTCTGCGGTGCGCGTTCAAACTGAGGTCCAGACTCACTCCGGTGGAGGACCAGGCGAAATAGAAGTTACCAGAGTTTAAGACTTTCCTGACATCAGCGATGCGGTCCTCATCCGAGGGGTCATTTGTCAGAGAGACGAAGTCAGTGCCTGTTACCCGAAAAACTTCTGAATCCTGGACTTTTCCCACTGAACTGCAGCCTGTTACGACCACCAGACTGTGTAGCATAGAATCCCCTTTGGAAGAAGAGTGAATTGATTCAGAGCTTATAGATTATGCACATTTTGTAAACACATATTTGAAATGTGCATGTTCATAATTAGTTCATTGAAAAACCCATATGTACCTTATTTAAATATTAAGGTGGATAAGTCTCAATGTCTATGCTGTTTCCTAAGAACTTAAAATATGACAGTGAAATATAAAAATTTACAAACTCAAATAATGGCTAACCTTGTAGTTACACTGTAATTAATGACTATATTAGTAAAACAACTGCTTGATAACATGATGCGCATTTACCTTTCAAAATTTTTGTTTTGCTGTGAATTTTAGTGTTTTGGTAATATTTCTGCTCTACTTATTTTCAAAAAGATCAGGGTTTTTCTTTTAATCTGGCGACAGAGTGGATTTGTATTTGTTGTGATGACAAACACAACCGGCAAGCCAAATTAAATAAAAAAACAAAAGAAGCTGAGAAACTGTACCAAGGTTAAGACGAAGAACTCCCAGGATCCCATAAGCATCCAGCATCTTGGTGTACGCCGTCTTGATGGTCTCCTTCTCTGCCGTCGCTGTGGATGACATCAAAACATTTACTTATTAAAAAAACACATGCCATATTTATTGATGATTTATAATCTCCAATATTGTTTTATATGCAAATTGGCAACATTTAAGCCACTTTGCTTTCTTACATCTAGGAAATTCTGTGAATCAACGGTGGAGGGGGGGACTTTTGATTCAATAATAATTCAATAAATGACTGGTTTGACATTTTTCATATTGAACTTTAATAAAAAAATAAGTACTATAAAGGGTATATGGACAGCCTTACACAGTACAGCAACGGCTCCAGACTCGAACATCAGGCATTCCTCTCGATTTCTGGTCTCCACAATCACACTGTATGGAGGTGGATCCAGTTTATGATAAATACGATAACCTTTACTGAATGCCATGACTTGACACAACCTGTTTCAGCCCTGCATAAGAAAAAAAATAAATACAATTTTACTTTGAAAACATACCATATGAAGGAAATGCCACAGGGGTTACCATATTCAAACCCTAAACCGCCTGCAGGTTCAGATAAGCAGGTGCATCAAATGTCGCATCATGCAGTCACTAAAACACAATTCAAAGGGTATTATTAATGCATCCTGTCATAAACCATTGACATAAGAGGAAGGAAATACGCTTGCACAATTCGGGTTTTTGTAAAGTCATAATCTCGTTGCTAAAATACACTCTTAAGACTGCAATAAAGTCATGCATGTTCGGTATATTTTATGAAATGAAAGACAACAAGATGCTTACAAAAACATGTTAGTTATGCAGTATTTCAGCAACACGACAGCAAGGGATGGAGAACGAACCCAAATCCCATCAAAGCCGAAGCAACGAGTTAAAATGTCCGACTCAAATGAAATAAACCGTGCAGAAACAGATGACAGGTGCTCATCACAATGCCACACCACATACAAGCAGATCTGTGACCCAAACATATGAGAATGTTTACAGTTCGTGCACCCACAGGCTGTCAAACCTTGGGCCACTGTCTCAGCGTGAGGCTGAAGGTTAGTGCACATGAGATTAACAATCATCCAGAAGATAACTAGAATGAAGACGACCAGGCCCCGCCGGCCATTTATCTGTCAAAATCAACAGTTAAGACCGACTGACAGCGCTAAGAGCCTTCATCACGACCAGCACTAACGGCTAATGTTAGCCGGCTAGCTCTCCATCGCCTTCCTGAACCATATAAACAGACACTAAACTGATAACAGCGCCGTAATATGTGCGTTTATACGTTAAACGTACAAATGTAATGCCTCAGTATTCATTATTCCCTTATGACGATGCTTGGTAAAGAGATGGTCATGTGTACCTGTCAGAGTTGTGTCTGTCTTCCCCCGGTTGGAGATCGTATAATGCTAGAAACAAAATGATTAGCGGGGCAGGTAGTTCAAGCACAGAAATACAACTGAAACCTAGAAAGGACAGCTTACACGAACGCTATGGTTCCGCCCAGACCGCTTCCGGGAGCTGAAGGTGTGCCCTGATTGGCCAGATTTGTGTCATGTGATGTAGGAAATCACAGTATTGACGGACATCGTGTCCTATCAAGCACAATTTTTTCCAATAGATTTTTTTGTGTTAATTAAATACGACAAAATGACACAAAACTGTAGCAAGACGCCTGTCAGGTTATTGTAGATTTCATATATAAAGACGAATTTTTTATGTTTTGTTTGGTTTTGTCGAGAAGCAATATAAACATTTATCAAAGTCCCTTTTAAGGAAAGTCCGTTCACTCGGCCGCCATATTTGCAACGCCTCCGGGCAGCTTAAACAAGACCAAGTCCTGTCTAAATGAATCCTGAGATCTCAAAAACTGCTCGCTGAACTCGCGATTAAATTACATATTTCAAATCAGCAACAAAATCTGAAATTAACTGCCCCATAAATGTTATTTCTTATACTCAAATAGCGTTTAAAAAAGCTCATTTTTCAGGCTAGACCAGCCAATGCGCATGCGTTGTTCCAACGCGCTTATGACTGCGCAATGTGCGCATGCGCATCGGCTGCTCTAGCCTCAGGTTTCTATGGGAACCGGAGCTTCTAACGGCCGCTGCAGTGACGCAATGAATTTACCAATCAGCGATTGGCTCTTTCATTTAGAAGGCGGGACTATCCCGCCATATTGCGTGTTGCAGTTTCTCCTATATAAGTATAGGAGTGACCCTTTGTCATGATAAATCGAGTCCCCCCTCCAAATCGGATCCGCTTAGGACCCCGAGTGATCATTGCCTAAATAAATACATAAAGATATTAACGTAAAAACGTATGGCTTACTATATAGTGCATAATAGAACAAAATAGTGCATAATGAAACAAATTAAATGTAATTTCTTACACTCGATTAACTGCTAATTAATAAATAAAAGTAATAATATCCTATTAAGTGGAAAAAAATTGAAAATCATTAATTAGTTTTATTCATAAAACAAAACATTTGACATTTAACACTTCATTTAACACATAGTTTAAAAAATAATTGTGAATACATGGAAGATAAGCGCAAATTCCTGTATAAAATAAGCTATGCAGCTAATTAGGTATCTGTATGCTATGCTAGTACATAAGCTAACGAATACAGACATTAATTATCATTGTAACGTAGTTTAAACAGCATTTATCATAACATGATTTTGTAGGAATTGTAATCAGGCACTAAAGAGAGTACCTATTAAAAGTAATTTGAGCCAATGGGGTCGCTTGGGGCCCTAATGGGACCGGATTTCGAGGGGGGACTCGATTTGTCACCACACCGTCTTTGTATTTCTATAGTCTTTGGTCAAACTCAGTTCCTGGAGGGCCGCGGCCCTACAGAGTTTAGTTCCAACCCTGCTCCAACTCACATACCATGTAGTTTTCAAATAAGCCTTAATGACTTGATTAGTTGGATCAGGTGTGTTTAATTAGGGTTGAATCTAAACTGTGCAGGGCTCCGGCCCTCCAGGAACTGAGTCTGACACCCCTGTTCTATACTCTTTGCTAATACTAATACTAGTAATACTGCAATGCAGTGGTTCTAAACCACAAAAAACAACTATGATAAGAAAAACGTAATTATATAATGTAAATAATTATTATTTTTTTTCCTTATTTTGTTTTATTATTTGGACCAGAACACAATCAATATCTACTTGTGCAACCGCAAGAATCAAATCAACACCTAAGATTTCAATTATAACAACAAATATGCAAATCTGTGAAAACGTCAATATATCATGCAATAAATAAATAAATAAACTGAAGTAAATTAGCTTCAAAAACATTCTGAAAAATATTAAATTTAAATCCACACGCAATTGTTTTAATGGTTTTACACCTTTTCATGTACTAATTATAATACATTTAGATTTAGTCATTTAGCAGACGCTTTTATCCAAAGCGATTTACAAATGAGGACAATGGAGCATATATTACATAAAAAAGGTGCAAAATAAAACCCGTATAAATGCAACGAAAAGGACTGTTTCATCCATAAATATGTACATATCTATGGTTTCACCCCTCCCGCCCATTGCGATGGCCAGAGCAATTTCACAACTCAACCCGCCTATTTGAGGTGATTGGCAGCCTCACCAACCAATGACATGGAGTCCTTAAATTCAACTGACCAATCAGCTTCTCAAGGGCAGGAAACTGGCGTTTCATAAGGGGTTGCGATCAGTCATGTTTCATAAACAAAACAGAGAAGACTGTTTAACTGTCACATTGATTACAGAAGAGTCTCAGCAGTATAGAGGAATTTCTGATGTATTCTTTTGACTGAAGAAGTAAGTCTCCGATCTGTTTGTACAAGTGAGCTGTAAGCAGACCGGTAGCTGTCCAAGGTGGTCCGTAGTGTGACAGTTTTATTTGAGCTGTCATGATGCCACTTTCGTCTTGAACTATGTAGGTCTACAATTAGTCTAATCATGCAGACTTATGCAATTGTCTGTTTTTCTCTTGGCTTTTGCAGACACATCCACGACACAATGAGACTGTACTTCATCGAGCCGATCGTCGCGATTTACGCGTTTGCCAGTTTTATGGTGTATCCCCTCGTGCAGCAGTACGTGTATCGCAGATTGTGGCTGGAGATCACGAACTCTTCTTACCCCGTGTCTGACAACACTTCCCAATGCGCCGCCAACAGCACCAGCCACACCAGACAGCAAGATGTGAGTAATATGGCAAGCCGTTTTAGCATTTAAAACTGTTTTGACTATCCATAAATATAATTTCAGATAGTCACAATTGTAATTCGGATAGTCATAATAATGCTTACAAATGAACTCCTTTGCATTATATAGCAAAAACATTTACATCAAGTGTTGCGCTTTTCTAATAGCTAACTTCATTTTTTAACAGCTATTTTTTTACCAGTTGGTCCCAATATATTTTTAGCGGTCGTATGCATCAGTTCACACAGGTGTTTAGTAGAGTAACCACAGGCTCATCGCATTAACCGCATTAGTGTCGTCATATCCACTTTTTAAAGGGGTCATATGATGCGACTTCATGTTTTCCTTTGTCTTTGGAGTGTTACAAGCTGTTTGTGCATATATAAGTAAAGTTGCAAAGACTAAAGTCTCAAACCCAAGGAGATATTCTTTACAAAAGTTAAGACTCTGCCACGCCCCCTAAAACGGCTCGTTTAAACACACCCCCACATGTCTACGTCACGGTATGGGGAGATTTGCATAACACCGCTCAAATGTATACGCAAAGAAAGAGGGCGGGACTTTTATTCTCGCTGTAGTGTTGATGCCGTCATGTTCTGGAGACGCTGTGTTTCACTGTGAAAGCGAAACTACTTTGTTTGGGCTTCCAAAAGAGGACACAACTAGAAATCAGTGGTTAAGTTGTATTTACAACACTGTTCCAGAACAGTAGGGCTGTCAAAACGGCTGAAAAACTAAATTCGAATTTTGTACTTAAATAATTATATTAGAATTTAAAAGACATAATTTCAGTTAGAGGAAAAAAAGCTTTTGGCTTCTCTCCCGAGGCCACAAGAGGGCACATCGAGCAAAATATTACTAATCCACGCTTCATCAAAGCAATAACACGACTATCTTTGAAAAAAAGTGCATAATGTTTAAAATAATGTTCAACCATATATAATTAAGTTGCTTAAACAATTAGAAACAAAACAGCATCATGTATACACCGTTTAATACAAAGCATGGAAAAACAATCACAAAGAGTAACGTTACTTTTTCATTTAAAAACATGAGATGCAGTGGAATGGGGAAAGACCCGTCCCCCCATAAATTTTTGATACATGTTTTTTTCAAAATTGAACTTACAATACTTTTAAATGTCTTTCTAAATATCCGACTCTCTTTTGCGAGACGCGAGTGTAACGGTGAAAGATGTCCCTTTAGAAAATGCGCAAAATATGCGTTCTGTGTGAACGGCTTGGTTTCAAACAACATCATCTCCGCATTGTTGTTCTCTTTTTCCGCAGTATTTTGAATGAACAATGTATCCAGTGGGTTCAACTGGATAGGCTAAAAAAAAAAAAGCATTAAAATGCAATGACACCTACCTACATCGTCATCGCCACTGATAAGGCTGCCTGACGCACAGCTAAAATTCGAATGCAACGTTTTGCATTCGAATGTGGATTTTTATTTTAAATTCGACCAATATTCAAAATTCGAATTTTTTTTTGACAGCCCTACAGAACAGTTCAAACAAAATATTCGAGTGTGTGCAGCGCATTTTACGGAGGACTGTTTGCTGAACCTGGGAGAGAGTAGCCTACAATGTAAACACTATGAATGGCTGTGAACACTATAAAGTGGGACAATTCTAACGTCGCAAGGACTGTCTGGTGCTTCTGACGCACAGCCTGTAAGTATGTTTCGATATTTTGCTACTGACTATTCAAACGTTTTGAGCTGTGTAGAGTAGTGCTTGTTTTTTGTCGTTTCTTCGATCACAAATGCAGACATGGTAATGTTTACACGTCACAACGCTTAAAAAGACAGTATGAGTCATTATAATCAGTAATTATGTCCTCACTGAATGCAACAAATGCCTCGTCGTCGCACGGCATCACAATATGGTAAGGGGCGTAACATTTCCATCTCACGCTTGAGGTATTCGGCCAATCACAACGCACTAGATAGCTGGCCAATCAGAGCACGCCTCGCTTCTTAGAACGATGAGCTTTGTAAAAATGTACGTGTTTCAGAAAGGCAGGGCATGGAGGAGCAACAATAATGTACAGTATGTGTAAAATAATGTTTTTTTTAATTTTTTTTAACCGTAAAATAATGTTCTTTTTAGCAACGTCATATGACCCCTTTGTTAATGTATATGTATTATGCTCTCATTTGTATTTGTTTTCCCAGTCTTGTTTTTGTTTTGTTGTGGGACAGGCAACCACACTGCAGAGTGTGTCATGTGACCTAATCAGTGACTGAATGAATGCACGTGCCTGTTTTTGTTTAATAAAAGTGTGCCAGTCAGAGCGACTGGAGGATGAGAAAAGCACTACATATTTTGTGTGTTATTGGTGTGCTCTGCTAACATCCTTTAAGTGTTTTTTGACATTTTTTTTCAAAGATAAAATAAAATCTGTCATAAAAATAGGTTTTCACAGGTTTTGGTGTTTGTGCTTATTTCCAGAACACATTTTTGATTATTTGGGTTTATTTAGGCTGCTTATACTGTGGGCTTGTTTTGTCAGTCAGCTTAATTTTTTCTAGTAGTATCTGGAAACACAGGTTTTTTGAATACATTTTTTTAGATTTTTTAATAATCAAAAAAATTTAGTGGGGTAATTTCCAGTATTTCGCAAAGCATTGTTTGAAAAAGAAAGGAACAATGATTTTTTTTATTTTATTTTATTGTTTATTGTTAAGATTTACAATATATACACATTCACATTTTCTATTTTTGTTTTTAAAAATGAAAACAAAGAAGCTAATTACAAACAATAGGATAAAGATGCAAATGAAAAATCAAGAGTCAGGTAGGCTACAAAATACTATAGTAATTTAATAATCAAATGTAAAAAAAAAAACTGCTCATATCTTCAGTGTATGAATTAAATATATTGATATGACTGGCAAATTATGAAGGCTCCATAATGTGACCTTTTGTAAATGTTTAGCTTGTCTTTTTGTTATAAATAAATTTGATTTGATGTTATCCTGGTGTTATCAGTTGTTATTCAGTGACAACAATTAACTATTATAAGTAACTATTGTAAATCTGTACATTTATATCTCTGGAATACTTCATTGTGATTGGTCCATAGCTTAACTCAGCAGCATACATATTTCTCAGAGAGCAGAAAAATTCTAAATAATGACTGACTGTTATCTATGGCAACACTATTTAACAGACCACTCATCCGGGAAACCATGTTTCCTGTGCTGGTGTGTTCTGTCTCTGCGCATAGAAAGACAGAACACTAATAAGTAAGTAAATGCTTAAATACTTAATGAGTAAACTAGTAACTCATAAAAATCAATATTTCATGTCCATGTTTCTATTATTTACTTAGTAAGTGTGGAATAAATGGGATAATATACAGTCAGATGGTTATTATTTCAAAATAAAAGGTATTGATGATCACCCCTGTCAGGGTTTGTTTTATATCCTATAAATATAATGTGAGTTACACCTGTTGTTGCTTTAGAGGGCAGTCTGTAGTAGTATAGTTTTGGTCATTAATACTTAAGGAAACACATCTGTTTTATTTCCTCTTTTTTTTTTTTCTTTTTTTTTATTGCTTATTTGGACCAGGAGTTGCAACAGACGTCATAAGATACATATGCAGCCACAGTTTTGTATGCACATGTGTTTAATTTATTTTGCTCTATTTTTCAGGAGGTGCAGAAAGCAGCTTCTCTGTTCTCCGTGTACAGTGATTTGTCTTCCATGATCCCCAGTCTCATAGTGACCCTCCTCCTGGTGGCCTACAGCGATCAGCGCGGCCGAAAGATCACTATTATTATGCCCCTCATTGGGTCTCTGATCTACACGCTTTCATTCCTGGCGGTCTCCTTCTTCGAGCTCAACCTCTACCTCCTCATCGCCGCCTCTTTTGTAAGTGCCCTCTTTGGGGGTATCGGTACCATGTTAGGTGGCTGCTTCTCCTATGTGGCCGATTTGTGCGAGGACGGCAAGCAGAAAACTCTTCGCATGGCTGTGGTGGACATGATGATCGGCTTGTTGGCTGGTGTGGCGTCAATCTCCACTGGCTACTTCCTGCATGCAGTCGGATTCAACTGGCCTTTTTTCACATCTGCCATATTTCAGGCGGTTAACTTGCTATATGCCATCTTCATTCTGGAGGAAACCAGGGTGATTGACCGGTCAGAGACTGGGGATTGTTGTCTGGCCATGCAGAAACTTGTATGTGGTATCTACACATTGTTTGCAGGAGGCAGTAGTCAAAGAAAATGGATTCTTGTGCTGTTGATTGTCACTTTCTCCTCCTTATCTTTTGTCAATACGGGGGGTCTATCCATGATCACACTTTACGAACTCAATGAGCCGCTGTGCTGGAGTGAGATCCTCATCGGCTATGGCGCCGCTGCCAGCACCTCCATCTTTATCACTAGTTTTGTCGGTGTGTATTTGTTCTCCCTCTGTCTACCTAACACTGCCATCGCCTTCATCGGGATGCTGTCAGTCGCTATAAGCATGTTCATGACGGCCTTCGCAAAGACCACGCTCATTATGTTCCTCGGTGAGCATGAACATGCACAGTCCAAAAATCATTATAGAAAAAAACATTTTCATATATTGTATATTATTATTGTTTTTTTTTTTTTGTTTTTTTTTTTAGTAATTAGGATTTACCATATTATGTATGGTAAAATGTTTAAAAAAAAAAAAATTACAAGATGCAAAAAGCTTGTTTATATTTGTGTCTTACCAAATTCACAGTAACGCACTCACACACACTCATTTAGAACACAAATGTAGTAACACTCTTTTTTTTTTTTTTTAATCATATATTTTTTTTATCAAATTGCAAAATGAATATACTTTTATCATTTTCTACATTATAATGTTATGATGCCTAAATTCAATTGTAGCATTAAAAAAGTAAGTTTAGACTTTAGTGTTAATTTAATTGATACAAAATTTTAATATCCTTTATTTTATTTATCGACTATAGCATGAAACAATTTGTTATATTGACCAGAATTTTAATATTGGTGCAATTTTGTTTTTGTTTAAAGTTGTTAGTGTTTAGTTCCAAGAATTGAGGAAAAGAAAGAATAGATAAACCTTCAACAATTAATAAATCACAGCTCAATTTTGCTCTAAACATTTGTTCAAAGTGGTATATACAATAGACTGCATATATTATTGTATGTTGAAGATTTATAAAATGAATTAAGAGCAAACAGCAGCTGTTCCTGGGTACAGTAATCTCACATATCTTATCACACTTACTATGTGTACAGTAATATAATGATAAAGTTTGCTTAACTTCTTTGATAACTGAACACAGTTGCACTGGCAACTGTACTAAAGTGTTAATGCATTTCATTATCCGATATTATCAGCAACCTGTATGTTGTAGGTTGGAACATTTTTCATTTTTTTTTGCTTTGTAAGTTAGCTACATAAATTAGTCCAACATGGAATAAAAGTCATTGTGAGCTCTAAAGTTGTATCCATGAAAAATAGGTGTAAATGTATGTAATTCTGGATGTCTTGTTTGCTTAGTTAATGTGAGTATTGATGTGTTTACTGACAGTGAGGATTCCTGCTATGTTTGCCATCATGCCGTTCCCTGTCCTGCGTTCGATGATGTCAAAGGTCGTCTCAAAGTCCGAGCAGGGTGAGTGACTGAAAATCACTGTTCCAAAGCAAAACTCCTTATTCAGCAAGATGTCGGTCATAAGAGCTCTTCTCAGCTCAAGAATGTGTTTTTGTATGTTTTGTTTTCTTTCAAAGTGGTGTTACATTTAAGGATCCTTATGTGAATGCTTTTTATTTTTTAGTTTGACCTTTCACCCTGTATGTATGCATTCCTCCTCCTTTTGAAGAGACAATCATATCAGACTTTTCTTTGTTTACCCTTCATGTTTTCTCAGGAGCACTCTTCGCCTGTGTGGCCTTTACAGAAAACCTGAGCACTAACGGGTCCTCTGCGGTTTTTAGCAGAATCTATGCGGCCACCGTGGCATGGTGTCCTGGCTTTATCTTCCTGTTGGGTGCTGGACTTTGTATCATTCCCATAAGTCTATTAGGGTAAGAGCTGCACCGAAACATAACCTGTTATTGATCTTTAGAATGATGAGATGTCTAAACCGTGCATTTAAACCACCACTTTAAAATGATTGCTGACTATATAGCACTTTGGGTATGAGAAAAGCACATTATAAATAAAATGTATTATTGTATTATTATTATTATTATTGTTATAATAATAATAATAATAATAATAATAACAATAACAATAATAATAATAATAATTAGTATTATAGTACCATATTAATGATTTAGAGAGGCTGCATAAATGGGAATAAAATTAATTTTATAATTTTAAATGAAAAATAAAAACCAAAATCTACATTGAATCAGTTTTAAATGCTACAAGTGAATTTCATCATGTCATTGTATTGTACAAAGGGAAAAACCGATATTTATTTGAGATTTAAAAAAGATTACATTTAACAGTGTTATTAAGTTATTAGTGTTTTAAAGCAGCAAGCTGTAACTGGTTATTCCTAATTTTTAACGGAGGTGGTTCTGTGGTCTGTTTTGATTAATAGGCTGTTGTTCCTCATTCTTAAATGCCAGCTAAGGCTTACATTTCCTCCTTCCCTTTTTGCATCTGCTTGTATTTCTTTTACTTGAGTGTTGGCTAAGAATGCTGATTCATTCTGACTTTGTGTCCCACTCCAGCATCCTTAGGTGTTTCCATTCATTGGATTCTAATGACACTCAAGCACTCTTATCAGAAAATGAGACTGAAGCCTCAGATGACCCACCTGCAGCTTAAAATAAACGGGTTTAAAATAAACCCCTGTGTGGTTCTTTACATTTCCTCATACCAACACATGTGGGTAGTCTGTTCAAGCTTAAGTGTTTTTTTTGTATTTTGAGTCGCTGCCATGAAATATGCATTTTTTGCTGAAATGCAGTATATGATTATGGTGGTTTTGGAAGGGAATAGAACTTTATATTTCTAAAGGGAAATTTTGTCAAAGAGGAAGTATTTTTAAAATAATAATCATTTCAGCAAAAACTAAATATTATATTTCCTTAAGGAAATACCAGTCACTTGCAAGGCAGCAACAAAACAATAACAGTCTCAGTTGAGTTTAGGTTAGGCTTTGATTTTTATTTCGTCCACAAACAAGAATCAATATGTAGTTAATGTAAAGGGTATCTATAAATGACAAGACCAATCGCAATTCAGTATGCAAATATAACAATGATATAATCAGCTTTAAAAGAAATTTAGGATTAAATATTGAAAATCATGGTTTGAATAGAGTTAAAGAGACCAGAATAGAATTTGAGCTTGAATAGATTTAGAACTGAATTAGTTTATTGTATGTACTGAATTAATTGCTTAGAGATTGAATGTTTGAGGAATATCAGTACATTGCTGCCTTACAAGTCTAAAGTTTGGGCTGATGTGCAATACATTTTTGTTTTGTTTAGACCAATATTTACTGTAGATTTATAAGGTATATAAAATTGTATTTTATAAAGCATGATATTTAGGATGCATCTTTATAATTTTTTTAAAGTTTTCATTAGTCTCATATTTGCACAGATCTGAGTCATGAGCAATTTAGCCAATAAGCTCTGACCTGCCATTGAATGTCTGTCATCTCAACAAAAACATGTTAAGATACATTAATTCTTAACTGGTGTAGATCAGTTTACTCGGTTTGGAGGCTTAGCTGTGAAAAAAGTGATTTTGGAGGACTGTGCAGATCAGTCAGTTGATATTTGTACGTATCTGCCCATACTTATGCTCCTACACACACAAACTTCATGGTTTAACACATTTGCAACAGGAATGCATACTAAACCACTGGGAAAAAAACAGTCCTCTTTCATTCACTCAAACATGCTTAAACCTAACTAAGTTTGGTAACTTGTGTGCAGTTGTGATGTTTTGTATATGAATACTTAAAGTCTCTATTATGAAATGTAATAATATAAAGGTTTAATGTCTGTTAGCTTTACAGCCTGTAAAACCTAATGATGTGTTATTTATTTGAAACATATAAATTGTGCTTTCCAGGCTTGGAAATGATCAGGTTCTAGAAATTGTTTAATTGCTAATTTAGCATCTGCTAAATGAATAAAAATAAATTCACTAAATAGCTCTTTGGGAGTCCAATTTAACATTTTATGCGGTAGATAAATGTTTGTACCGATTGTTTTACATTGTGCGCTTTATCATTGTGGCCTGAAGGTGGCAGTATAGATACGCATATAAATATGGCAATATAGGTACGTGTTGGCACCGTTTGAAAGTTTATTGATCTTTCGTTTTAAGTCATTTAAAAAAAATTATATATATATATATATTTAAATACAAGTGAAGATGGTAAGAACTTTATATACACTCGTGATGTTTTAATTGACTAAAGCACTTACACTTGTAGTGCAATGCAACTTTAAAGCTTAAAAACAATTTGTTTTCTAGAGAGTCACAAAGTAAAAGTGGAATATGTATGATGGAATATATTTGTCCAGAGAAATATAAACTGTGTGACTACACAATGGAAATTAGGAGTGCCCAAAGAAAAATAGTGCTATCCTGTGTATAAATGTAGAAATCCACTGACGTCTGTCCTGTCACACCTCCCTGTGGATTTGATTTCCAAACCCCCTCAGATTTTGACGTGATGAGAGGTCAGTGATCTGCAGCTCTTCCTAATTGTGCAGTCAGAGTGTCTGCCGAGTGAAAGTATAATAAATCTGAAGTGGAGGGGTGGTGGGCTTCTCTGGTTTCCAAACTGAGGCTCCACACTGCTGACTCCACATGATCTACCTCACCACAGACTGCCGTCTCCCCCACACCCTCTGTTTATCTCCCTCTCTCATTTCTTTTAATCTATGTATTTCTGTCTTTCTGCTGTCTCCCATTTCCATGCACTCCCACCCCCCATATTCAGACACATTCTGTTTTATTTCATCTTTATTCAGATGTGTAGGCACACACACACACAGACACACATGTCTGATTCACAACCCCTTGAACCGTTTGTGGTTGGCTAAGCCAGATAACACTCTCACCCACACGCCACCCAGGGATGAAACGCATCCACGCTCCTAACAAACAGTTGGACCCTTCTCTCAGTGGACACATCTGGGGCTTGTTGGACACAGATGTTTTTGCAGGCCCACGCCCCACTTCAGGGGTTACAGCCACATGCTGAACAGCTTGTGTCATATAAGGTAATGTGAACCTTGTTTGCAAGCAATAACTTAAAGGGATAGTTCATTCAGAAATAAAAATTCTATTATTTAGCTACTTACCCTCATGTCGTTCCAAAATGGTGAGACTTTCTTTCATCTTTGGAACATAATATTTTGAGAAATGTTTTCTGTTGTCTATTCATTCGAAGTTAAAGGTATAGTTCACCCAAAAATGAAAATTCTGTCATTAATTCTGTCCAAACCCGTAAGACCTTCATTTATCTTGGGCACACAAATTAATATATTTTTGATGAAATCCGAGAGCTTTCTGATCCTGCATAGACCGCAACGCAACTACCACGTTCAAGGCCCAGAGACGTAGTAAGGACATCGGTAAAATAGTCCATGTGACATCAGTGGTTCAACCATAATGTTATGAAGCTACGAGAATACTTTTTGTGCACAAAGAAAACAAAAATAACAACTTTATTCAACAATTTCTTCTCTTCCCTGTCAGTCTTTGACACGCGCTCACGACAGTGTCACACATGTGGTGCTGCTGACGCAGGAACTGGCATTCTGATGTAGAACTTGGATGCACTATGCTTTGTTAGCAGGCAGAGGAATGCACGCGCATGCGTCGTGGTACTCATGAGCAAAAATACAAAACAAAAGAAAACAAAAATAATTTATTTATTCAACAATTTCTTCTCTTCCGTGTAAGTATTTGACACGCATTTACGAGAGTACCATGATGCATACGTGTGCATTTCTCTGCTTGCAAACAAGGCACAGTGCACAGAAGTATTGATGTCACATGGACTATTTTAATGATGTCCTTACTGCCTTTCTGGGCCTTGAATGTGGTAGTTACATTGCTGTCTATGCAGGGTCAGAAAGCTCTTGGATTTCATCAAAAATATCTTAATTTGTGTTCCAAAGGTAAATGAAGGTCTTACGGGTTTGGAACGACATGAGGGTGAGTAATTAATGACAATTTTTATTTTTGGGTGAACTATCCCTTTAATGGTCACCAAAACTGTGTGATTACCAGCATTCTTCAATGTACCAACATTCTTAACCATTCATTCGTCAGATGTCAAACAGGTTTGGAATGACATGAGGTTGAATAAATTATGATTTTTATGATGACATTTTGCTAATGTTCCTATTAATCCAGTTTTTAAAGTTTTTTTTTTTTTTTTTTTTTTTTTAAGTTTTATCCTGGTTATGCAAACGTTATGGAACGTTCCATTTTAGCACTTTGCAAACATTATGGGAACATTACTTTTGATTGTGCTCTGAATAGTAACATTTCAATTTTTTTTACTGAAGTTCAACTAAAACGTATGAAAATAAACCTTCCATGAACAATATAGAAATACATTTGTGCTAAAATTTCTGTGCTTAATTTATATTTGTGCTAAAACATTATTTAAGACCAGATGACCGAACAGTCTATTAATGTTACTGGAAGAACGTTTATTCATAATGATATATAACCTTGCCAGAACATTAGCCGTTAGCTGAAAAGAAGCAGTGAAGCAATGCAAACATGTCACATGACAATGACAAGACACCTGTAGTATGTGCAGATTACATTCATGCTACACACATTCATACTATATAGAACATACTTTTTTAACAGTCACAGATTATATTTTTCAAAATAAGTACCTACTTCTAGAAGGACAGTATGTGAGTTCAGATGAAACCCAAACAAGTCTCCAAAACACTGCCCCCCGTCTACTATTCGTCGAACATCAGATAGTCCTGCACCCAGATTCACTCTATTGGTTCAACTAAAAAGGCTAATTAAACAAAAACACAGTTCTCCATTTATCCACAGGTTCACAGTGTATTCTGACAAAATATATATAACCTACCATTTATTTGCCATATACCATATATTATTTCTTTATATTATAGCAGATATATCACCAGTACCCAATTCTTTTGGAAATCCTCTTTTTTCTCTCTCTTTTCAGCTCAGGATTGTCGCTGGAGGTTTTGGAACTGTTGTGCATTCTTGTGTTGCCATCAGCCAATCAGCATTGTCAGTAATTAGTCACATGGATTTTACATCTCAGATAAATGTCTCAAAAAGTTTTTATATTGGATTTTTCTTCTTTTATATTTGACAGAATCATAGAGAAATAAAACAGCAATGCACTACTGTAACTGTATCCTCTTGGGAGAGAGAATATAATAATTTTAACATTGAAAATGAAATAACTACAACTCAGGCTCAGTTTAGTAGAAGAAAAAGTCAAGCAACACTGATCAAACCTAAGCTAATCGTCTGTGGGCTGTCGGATTCTGGCAGCCACGTCTGTCTTGAGCACTTCACATGCTCTACTGGCCAAAGGATTAAGTGTAAATTCATATTCTGAATAATGACTAGATAACTGCTGTAGCGTGTTTACAGTATTTTGCTATTATGATTTAAATCGTGCCATTGGCTGGCTTCATCCACAACATCTAGATCAGAACCTGGCAGGTATGGAGAGTGTCTCGGGTCACTGAGAGTGTGCCAGCGCCTGCTGTCAGAGACCGATATGAGAAGAATGCATTTTAAACCTCTTTGGTTTGAACGTTAGCCAGCAGAATCAATTTTGGATACTGTTGTACACTCGTATATTATGTATCTGTTGAAATTAATATAATGTTTTCTGTTGAACGTGTATAAAATATTTTTAGATTTTGTATATATAAAAAAGTTAAGTTAACTACTTATATATATATATATACACTAATAATATTTTTATATAAACGTTTATTTATTTTTTTAATTTATACAATGTTTGTTATAAATGATTGAATTATTCAATCGATTAGTATTGACACTTTTGACCAGATTTAATTTAATTTAGGCTATATAAAATAATATCTAAATGAATAATTATAAAATCATTTATATTATTGTTTTTTTCAACAGTTTTCTTCATGTTGAACCTAAAAAGCACTGGCATTGCTGCCATTGCCTTTGCATCAACTCTTTCGTAGTCGTTTTTCCCTTTGTTTCACTTGAAAGGTCAAAACTTTGTGTTTTTGTTCGCCTGTCGCTTTGTACTGTTTGCTCTCCCCATGTAATTTCTTACAGGCTTGTTTGTATTTAGCTGACGCTCTAGCAGTGGGTGAACGCTTTGTGCCTCACCCATAATTACAGTGTTTCAGTGCCCTGCTGCTTGGCTCTGTGGGAGGGTGAGCTTCACTTACTGTAGGCACTGCCACTGAACTCACTATATCACTGCAAAGATAGAGACGGATACTACATCTGTCTAATAATTGTATAATTGTGTGTTCCGCTACAGATTTGCTACATTAGCTAGCAATTTCTCTTTCCTAATTGCAAGATACTGTAATCTCATATAATATTAGCTAAATAGCATGTGCATGTTCAAAAGTTTGGGGTCAGCAAGATTTTTTTTAACCCTCTGGTGCTCTTCGGTCACTTTTGACCGAAAAAATATCTGTTTTGAATTTTTAAAAATCACAGCTTCATCAGAATGGTACAAAACTTGGTGACTTTTATGGCATTTGGAATGTGAAAACAAAAAAATTGAGGGCATGATTTGAGCAGGCTAAATGGTTGTAAAAAAAAAAATTGTGACACTTGTAGTGTTCGGTCAGAAATGACCGACCATAAATGAATGGGAAATCGAGAGAATCAGAGAATTTTTGTGTGTACAATCTACAAATCTGTCACAATGCAGAAAAAAAAAAGTACACAGCAATGACGGGGTGAAACTCTAAAACATCAAGAGTGCAAAACCAACACATCCACTCACACACACACGCATACACACACACACACTTATGAACTGGTGTGACTGTAACACAGCAAATATGTAAAATAAAAGCAATAATTCAACTACAATGCAGTAAAAAAAAAAAAGACAAAACAGACACGTCCACTCACACAGACATACACACACACTCACACATACACAATTATACACACTCAAATTAATTGGTATGACTATACCCATACAGCCAAAACGAGTCAGAAATTTGAAATCAGATCAGACCCAGAAGAATTAAGCTCTGATAAACATTCCTGTTCATTTGTGTTACATTTTTATAGAATTTTAATGTTTTGTGTGACAAAATGCTTTCTCTGTGTTCAGGTTTGACTGTAGTAATAATAATTCAAAAACTGACACTTCAAATCAACATTTCAAAAAAAAAAAAAAAAAAATCTAAACCTTTACAAAAAGTTTTTATTTATAGCCCTTTTATGTAAAGCTATATAGGAATCTATGGGCTAAACCATGGAATTGCAGATGTTTTTCTTATTTTACTCCCACCAAATGGCACTAGTCAGGCTTCAAAAATGGGATTTTAAAGGCATTGATTCTATTTTAACATGAAATACTGCATTAATTGAAAAGTAATATAAAAATATATATTTAAAAATTTGTATTATTTTCAATGGGAAAAAATTGATCACAATTATTGCATAAATATTAATTAGTACCATGAAATTCTTAAAATACAAAATAAAAAAGATATTATAGAACAGGGGTGTCAAACTCAGTTCCTGGAGGGCCGCAGCCCTGCAGAGTTTTGTTCCAACACACAAACCATGTAGTTTTCAATTGAGCCTGAAGGACTTGATTAGCTGGATCAGTTGTGACTCTCAGTCAACTCTGCAGGGATCCGGCCCTCTGGAAACTGAGTTGACACCCCTGTTATAGAACAAAAATATGTTACATTGATTTTACTTATGATAAATAGCGATTATAAACTTTCTATTTATCATATATTCACCATTAAATATTAAGCAACTCAACTGTTTTCATAAGAATTTCTTGAACACCAAATGATTTCTGAAAGATCTTGTGACAGTGAAGACTGGAGTAATGGCTGCTAAAATTCAGCTTTGCCATCACAGGAATAAATTACATTTTAAAATATTAAAATAGAAAACAGTTTTAAATTGTAATAACATTTCACTTTTTTTCTGCATGTTAGATCTAATTAAATGCAGAGACTTTTAAAAAAATCATACATTAAAAAAAATCATACAGGTTTGGAGCGACATAAGGGTAAAGAGTAAATAATGAGAGAACTTCCATTTTTGGATGAACTATCCCTTAACCATTTTGCCCATATTTTATTTATGCAGCTCATGCTTTGATGCCAGCAAGCTCACCATAAAAACCAGCACCATATCACATTGCCAGGATATGTGGAGGGTCCCATTCCTTCCTTCTGTCTCCCATCTCCCTCTAACCACATTGCTGTTACAAATTGACAGGCTATTTATTTTCAATCTCAAATATAGATCAGAACGCTGCATTTCAAACCACAGGCCCAGTCATTCATAGGCCCGTCTCAAACCCAATCTGAGGCATCTCAAGGCCAGTCCACCTCTGCTGTTCTGCCCCAGGAGAGGTGAGTCTCACATGGAGCTCAGGTCAGTCCAGACACAGCTGCTTCATCTCCTCTGACAGGCAACATTGTGCTGCTGATCTAGCCCTTTTTATAGCATGGAGAAGAAATCTATCCAAGGAAACCTTTTGTGTTTTGAGGGCATTACTTTCATGATGTGGTTTATATTTATAGAAGACTAATGAAATGTGTGAAATTTTTCATGTGCTGCACAGGAAGACAGAATTTTAAAATTTGAATCAATGCAGAAGTGCAAGATGGAAAGGCAAATAGAAGCAAAATCTGTGGTATTTATAATTAGAAATCAATTACATTCAATGAAGTTAATCTACTCTGCAGTGCTGATTATATATTTAGATCTGAAATATTACGATTCACAGCACCCTCTTCATGCACAACAGTCATGAAAAGGTTAGTGTGTCAATCAATAAATATTTAATTCTTGTCCTGTCTGTAGGAGCCACACAGTTCAATTCATGCTCAGCTGCAGGCCATTTCATTGTCTATTGATCTTTGCTTAACTGTAGCAGTGGGGGACTGCAGTACAATCCTCAAGTCATGTGAGCATTAAAGGCTTCTGCGGTTTTCCCTTGCAAATAATTACTTGGATTAAAAAAACACAATTTTAATTTATTTTAGTCAGTAACATGATACTACAAATATATAGTATAACATGCATATATACATATATGTGTACGTGTGTATAATATATATATGTGCTGTCAATCGATTAAAAAAAATTAACTAATTTAATTTTTTTAATCGATTGACAGATGTTGAATGACTAAAGCCATTCAACATTACAGTATAATTGAAATTGAGCTATCAATTTTAACATTTATCAGACATAAAAAAAATAACTTCAAAATTAAGTGAACTTAAAACAATCTTCACAAACCCATTATAATAAATGTCATATTTACCTGTGCTCTTCAGCAGAAATATACAGAAATTGAAGTTATCAAACACTAAATTCTAAATTAAATATAGATGAATCCAGTTCTTTTTTTCCTCTTTTTTTTCTTTGCCCTTTGATTAATAGACATCACAGCAGTTGGTTATTAGGTTATTTTGGCAGTTATTTCTTTAAGAGCTGTTGCTGCTGAACGTGACGCGGATCTGACATGCATCATATTTTCTCTCAACTCTTTTTACCATTTCTGACCCACTTCAGGTCTTAAAGTCTCTATTAATGAGCTGACAAGTTGAATCGGGTGTGTTAGATGAGGGAGACAGTAATGAGCTGCTCCAGGACGGTTTTGAAAACCATTTCAGAGACATGTTCTTAAATGTGACTCATATAAAATATTACATGCAGTGCCGGCCCGTAGGGTTGTGGGGCCCTAGGCAAGATCATGAAAATGGGCCCCACTGTAAAAGCAATTTGACGAATGAAGAGAATGCACATAAAATGACAATTTCAATATTTAAAGGGGTCCTATTATGCTTTTTTACGTTTTGAATTTTAGTCAGTGTGTAGTGTGTATGTTTGGGCATAAAAAAGAGCTACAAAGTTACAAATCTCAAAATCAACTCCAAAGGGGGATATTTCGTTTTTAAAAAATCCCTTTTCAAGAACTACAACGAACTGCTCGTTTGGACTACAAAGTTGTTTTCCTGTATTTGTGACATCACAAAGTGGTCCATTAGAATATCATTAAAATAAATCCCGCCTCCGGAAATTCTAATGCACGTTTCAGAATCGAAACCCGGTGCGGGTGTTTTTATATCACTGTAATTCTGATGGAAACCGACTGTCTTCAGAAAATTTTGGATGTCATTTTCATTTCATCTTGCATGTAATGTCTGATAAAGCAGCATTTGTGAGCGGAGCTCTGCTTTGTGTACAGCGTTACCAGGGAAACCTCTCTCTCTCCCGCTCCAACAGTGCCTCCCGCTGGCAGAGAATGAATTTGTATATATAACCCGCCACAAATAGTGTAACTCTGTGGGACTATGGTATAAATAAATTCAACTGTATAACAGTTTCACTGCAATTCATGTTATAATGTTAGAATGAAAGAACAATAAACATAATACATATTACCGTTGCACTTATCTGTACATAGTAAACGCAGTTATTTTTAAGCTGTTGTTGACATCGTATCTAAAACGTGATTTAGCCAAAAAAAAAAAAAACAATATCGCTACCACTTTAATATGTCTTGCAATATCCGTGCATGCAAAGGTTCTGCGCGATCCGGGGGCGGGGCAGTACTGAAACACCGTCTAAGCTGCTTGCCAATCACATCGCACTGGGACAGCTAACCAGTCACAACACATTTTGTTTTTTGGAAGGCGGGCCTTCATCAAACCCGGAACTAATCGAGCCGTTTGTGCCAGGCTGGGGAGGAAGGTATTGTAATAATGTAAATTATGTGAAAAATAATGTGATTTTCGAGCCACCAAGCATGAGAGAATGTTCTAGTACAACCACAAAACAAAATCAAGACTTTGTAAAAGAGCAGAATAGGACCCCTTTAAACAAACAACTCAAGATATTCATACCACCACAGACAACTGCCTTGCTGAAGTGGATTTGAAGATGACTTTTTAATTTGACCAGTTTGGCTGGAAGAAAGAAAATTGCTGGTAATTGCCGTAACACTTGTTGCACTGCTGCAGCTCAGGTAATGCTTCACCTCTGAATCCTTATATGTCTCTACAAGAGATGAAGTCACACACAATCTCAATCAATGATAACAAATGGGATTAAAATAACTAAACTATAAAAGGTAATATTAACTCACAAACAATGCATGTAACAGAGGAAAGTAAAGCAAACTATTTTGACATTTTTATCGAAAGTTAATATATTCTATACAGTATGACAACAAATTCAAGCTTCAATATAAGATAATAAAGCCAAGCATACATTAAGTCCTTAGCAGATAAATGCTTAACGTAATATATACGATAATTATTAAACATATGATAGCAAAAACATTAGACTACTCACCCTGCTCTCTCGTTGTCAATAACTCCGCTCCTCACTTCCGGTCCTGTGGCTGCGGTTCTGTGGCTGCTGGTGCTGCGGGTCTGCAGCTAAGGATGGGCGATACCTCTTATTTTATTTTTGATCCGATACCGATATTTTCAATCCCAGTATCGCCGATATCGATACCGATACCGATACAATACAATACCTCTAAACTATACTGTTCTTAAAAGAATTATTAAAAAGAATATAATCAGTAATTATACTCACTTAATATTAGATTTTAAAGCAATGTTTTTTGTAACATTTCATAGGCCTTTTTTGTTTACACTGTCAGAAATAAAATATACTATAATTGTATTTTAGCCCTTTACAGGGGCAGTAACCTCAAAGGTGCAACTATACCCCTAAAAGGGAGCATATTAGTACCATACAAGTATGCATGCTTTAAGGGTAGATAAGTTACAAAGGTGCACCTTTGAGGGTACCTCATGAAAATTAAACATGGTACTAAAATGTATTATTATTACCATGCTAAATTTGTGGTTACTGCAGTTTTACTACAAATACTGTGGTAAACTGTGGTTACTGTAATAAAACCATGGTTAATTTTTGTAAAAGGCTGCCAGGCTGTTGTACCCCGAAAGGTGAAACTTTAGCATTTTTTTTTTTCTCACAGATTTACTAACAGCAATTACAGAACATAACACAATCCATTTGAACTTTTAACAACCAGTTTAAATAAATTTACTTGCACAAACTTAAAATAAATATTACATGTACACAAAGTTTGGGGTCAGTAAGATTTTATAATATTTCTTTTAAAATAAGTCTCATGCTCACTAAGGCTGCATTTATTTGAACAAAAATACAGTAAAAACTGCAATATTGTGAAATATAACAATTAAAAATGATTAATTTTAATGTAATTTAAAATGCATCTGTGATCAAAGCTGAATTTTCAGCATCATTACTCCAGTCTTAAATGTCACATGATCCTTCAGAAATAATTCTAATATCATTTTCTGCTCAAGAAACATTTCTGATTATTATTGCTGCTTCATATTTGTGTGGAAACTGTGATGCATTTTTCAGAATTAATTTTATACATAGTAACAATGTTATGTAATGTAATGTAATGTGGCAATGGTTTCTTAAGATTTACTTATGCTTCTGATGCTTTTGGGAAACGCAGCTCTATTTGAACAAGCACTGAGCCGTGCGTCAGCAGCGAATGCTGTCTGTGATTAATTGGTTCTGTCTTTCAGCATTTGCGTGTGTTCCGATGAGCAGGAGAAATGGTTCTATCCAACACAATTATTCGCTAATACAGTCTATTTTTCCACTTAGAAGCTTGTTTTATGCACTAAATTTCTTGATAAATAAATAAAATTAATGGTTAAAAATGAACTTTAGAATCGATATTTTTATGTGAGAATCGATCCTTTCGATACAACATCAGTATTGAAAGTATCAATACTTAAGGATCAATCTGCCCATCCCTATCTGCAGCTGGATATATCTCCAATACTGCCAATACATCCACAACATGCTGCTGTGAGCATGTAAGAAATACTGCTGCTGCAAATATAACATACATGAAATAACCCCCCCCACAAAGCAGGAGACATAGAAGGGACAATACAAGGCAAAACAAGAACAAAACACCCCCCAACAAGCAGATCTTTCGCCAAGACATATGTACTGCTGCTGCTCCGAAGAGCCATGTGAACTGCATGTATTACTATCTGTGTGTGCCTGGGCTACCACACCAACCAGCTTAACGCTAGTGGCCTATGACTATGTGAGCCTTGGCTACCACGCCAACCGGCTTAACTCTAATTAGACGCGCACTATGTGTAATGTTAATTAACAAAATGGATATACGTTGCAATCCAATAGATAAGACCCCAGCACCCACCTGAGCAAATATCATAATTTAGTCATTTGATAACTGCTGTTACTTTCTCCATTTCATCAGTCCCAGTGGCAGCAAAACAGCTCGTTAATTCATGTAAGTGCAATGATGAGATGGACAAAGTTAGACGATGCATGTCATTTTACTCTCTTATGCAAATATAAGTTGTCAGAGTTACAGTGCACAAAACTCCTGGGTGGACTGACCTGAAATAATAGCAGAATATAAATTTCTCCGTTTTCTGAACTACACAGCACAGCGAGAGCACAGGTCACATGAACAACATTTCTCCAAACTACACTACCCATAATGCATTTCACTTGGGACTACAACAGCCTTAGATTGTGATCTTCAGCGATAACTCTTATTTCTCTTCTCCCGCAACACTGTCATTGATATAACCGCGATAAGCGCGTGCTTCTGATACTGCACACAGCTGAAATCAACCACACACTAATCACAATGAAAACATCGACCTTAGAAATAACGAACGTGAACATTGAGATAACACCGATGTATATGGCGAACCCCCTTTAAAAGCATCTTGTGTAGCCTATGCATTATTTCATTTAACCTGTTTCATATCCGTTACTATCGGCATGTCTTCAGCGATTACATATACTCTAAACTGTGTTTTGCTCTAGCTGTATAAACACAGATGCATTTAGCTGGTAATTGCATTTAGATGCTGCTAATATGCTTAATATTTTGCTCCTGCATACAATGCAGACTGCTAACATGACACTTAGTTTAAACTTGATTATGGTTGCTCATTTATGAATTCAATTAGGCAGACCACGCAATACACAGCGATATGGATTAGAAGAGCATTCACTTATCTTAGACGTTGATTTCTCTGTTCTGAAGCACGCTGCGAACTGCTACAGCAAAGCACTAGTCATATATTTGAATGTTGAGCAGAGAGCTCATTGGCTACCGATACAGGAGAGAACCAATAAGCTGTGCCATGTGATAATGATGTCATTAGGTCAGATTGAGTTAGACCTATCGGAGTGCGGCATCTAGAGTTTCATGCCAGAACTCTGTATTTAAACATCATTTAAAATATTTTCTTTTGTGTTCCACAGAAGAAAGAAAGTCATACAGGTTTGGAACAACATGATGACAGATTTTTCCTTTTATATTAACTATGGCTAACTTTAACCTTTTAAAAGCGTGACAGACAATGTTGCTTTGCAAGATTTGTTTTCTTTACTGGTTTATGATAGTTACTTGAAGAACATACTATTTATGTTTTTATCATCTTTTATCATTTTTTCATTGCTTAGGCATGTTGGCCAAAAACTGCCCTTTTGACATAAACTTTTGGATCAGTTCAACCCACGGCATTCTCTTCCTCTCATCCACATAGATCTAATGTGTATGACATTTTAAACTATCTAAAGTCTGTTTTACCTATGTAAAGTGATTACCAAGGAATTCTACTAGATTAATGTCATGACTTTAGTTCAAGCACTAATTACTGTACATGATGATGAATAGTCAGGTTTTAGTGAAGCGGCTGACTGTATACAGACAAGATAAGGTCTTCGCCTCCTATAAAAGCATGATTGCATTGCAAAAATCCTCCTTAAACATATTTCTGATTGCCTTTGAGGACCCCTGCCGTCTCGCTCCCACGCTCTGATTTGTAAAAACTTGAAAAAACAGCAGGTGTTATTAGAGTTGATTATGAAAGAACGTAAGTGCTTGTGTGACAGACTGTTTAAAAATCCCATTCTGGCTTTTCTTGTTTGAGGATGGTTAACCTCACCGAAACCTCTTCAACAACTGTCCGATTCACTTCCTACATCGGATGAAATCCAAGGATGTGTCAGCCTCTGTATAAAGACAGTCTCTTAGTGGAACAGAGGAGTTACCAGCTTTGATATCTGATATATTGCACAGCAGGAGAATTTGTCCCCTGCCCTTTAGTTACAGACATTTCGCTTTATATTTTACTCTTGCTGGTGTGTAGAACAAATGTGACGAGGAACGAAATGATAAATGATGAGATATGCTTCCCTCTGCCTCGCTAAACTAAAAGTCATCAATGCATAGAACGGAAATGTTTAGCTTGTGTTCAACATGTGGACTGGACTCATATGGCACACATACTTTGGGGAAAAAATGACCCCAAAAACAACACTGCAAAGATCACAATTCGAACAAGTTTCTGGGGCATATCAAACTTTCAGATGGTCAAGCTCAGATGAGGAAACTTTATTCATTATAACTTGTTTATGTACACAATGGAGAGAAAATTAAAAGAATGGAAATAAAAGCCAAATGGCTTAACTGAATATTAGCTAATGAGGTCATCAAAAACAAACAAAGTTAACTTTTTTCTTTTTTTTTTTTTTTAATTTTGAGAAAAAAAAAATGTTGGGAACTGGCAGAAGCCAGCTAATTCCACAAAACATTATACTATAGAGTGCTGCAGGTATAATGTATTTTTGTAGGTCAAAACCATTAAAACGAGTTATCATTTTAGCACCTCTGGTTCCATTGTTCTGAAGTCAGTGGGTTTTTCTTTATAGTCTATAATTAGCTTTTTTCTTCTGCAGACTGTATTTAGGCTTCAAAATTCATAAAAGTTGTGTTCATTTGTGAAGATTATCATGATGAACAAAACATAAGAATCATAAACTTTTATTTGTCACAGAGCTTATTTTAGAAGTAACTCAAAATAAGTAAATCCAAAAGTGTTTTACTGCCACCAACTGGACTGGAGTATGTGGAATCACGTAAGGAAGGGGGGAACACTACAATTAAAGGGATAGTTTACCCAAAAATTAAAATTCTGTCATTAATTACTCATGAGGGTGAGGAATTAATGACATAATTTTCATTTTTGGGGTAAACTATACCTTTAAGTATACTATTCCACTAATCAAATGCTTGCTTGAGCACTTTAATACGTTTATCTGGACTAGTTTCTTTATTATATTTTATCAATAATGTACAGTGCTGCTTGAAATTTTGTGAACCCTTTAGAATTGTCTATATTTCTGCATAAATATGACCCAAAACATCATCAAATTTTCATATAAGTCCTGAAAGTAGACAAAGAAAACCCAAATCAAACAAGTGAAAGAAAAATATTTGCTTTGTCATTTATTTATTGAGAAAAATGATCCAGTGTTACATATCTGTGCGTTGCAAAAGTATGTGAATCATTGCTTTCAGTATCTGGTGTGACCCCCGTTTGCTGCAGTAGCTGAAGGTAAAGTTTCTTGTAAATGCTGATCAGTCCTGCACAATAACATTTAGGAGTTTTAGCCCATTCCTTATTGCAGAACCACTTAAACTCTGTGATGTCGGTGGGTTTCCTCCTATGAACTGCTTGCTTTGGTCCTTCCACAACATTTTAATTGGATTAAGGTCTGAACTTTGACTCAGCCATTCCAAAACTTTAACTTTGTTCTTCTTTAACCATTCTTTGGTAGAATGACTTGTGTGCTTGGGGTTGTTGTCTTGCTGCATGACCCACGTTCTCTTGAGACTCTGTTCTTAAACAGATGTCCTGATGTTTTCCTTTAGAATTTGCTGGTATAATTCAGAATTCATTGTTTCATCAATGATGGCAGGCTGTCCTGGCCAAGATGCAGCAAAACAGGCCCAAGCCATGTCTACCACCACCATGTTTCACAGATGGGATAAGATTCTTAAGCTGGAATGCAGTGTGTTATTTTCTCTGAACATAATAGCTTCTCATTTAAACCAATAAGTTCTATTTTGGTTTCATCCATCCATTAAACCTTTCTCCAATAGTCCTCTGGCTTGTCCAAATGATCTTTAGCAAGCAATTTTCTTTTTGGAGAACAGTGGTTTTCTATCTGTCGGTCACTACGAGTTATGTCGTGACGACATAAGGGATTTACTTGGAAGCCCCAATCATCTCTGACTTTAAGAGAAAACGCCAATGAATATTGGCTAGTGGATTTTGCATACCTGAGCCACTCCCTGCCCTCACGGGTATAAATAGGCGGCAGGTGCATCCACTCATTAGATTTTTGCTTCGGAGCCGAGTAGATGAACGTGTTGATCTCCACAAAGCCTTTCATCATCTGTCTGGAAGCTGTTCTGGTTAGCGTTATGGTGCGAACAGCGGTGTCCCTGTCTGCAGCGATTCCCCTGGGCACTTCAACTAAAAGAGCAGATTTCCTAAAAGAGCAAATCACGGTCGGTTCGCGTCTTTTTAAAGACACCGTTCCGGCCGTGTCCTCTTGGTTGCGGTCGTTTCCTATCCTCCGTCGACAGCCACGATCGTTGTCTTCAGTGTCTGGGCATCCAGCACGCTGAAGCTTCGATCGTGGATGGTTTATGCGCTCGTTTTGAGCGTGTAACCATGACAGCGCTGAGATCGCGCCTCTCTCTCCTCACGGGGATGGGAGAGGCTCCCTCTGTCACTACCCGCGCTGGCTTCTCTGCTACGAGCAGAGAACCATCGGCTAGTGCTCTGGGCGATCTGAGGGTTACATTGAGAGCTTTTCCGCCGGGCCAGTCCCCACGGACCTTTCACTCCTCCCGCAGCAGCTGTTCTGTGCGGCTCCCCGATGATTCTGCTGTGCCGTCTTACGGCGCGCTCAGCGTTTCATTCGGCGCGCCGATAGAGGATAAGATGTCGATAGCAGCATCGGGGGATGGGCAATCGTCCTCTGAGGATGAAGATTCGGCGGGGCTGCCCCCCTCGGGTGTCGCGGCCGCCGCTGAATCGGACCCAGAGTTGACGGCCGTGCTTTCCCGGGCCGCCGCGAGCATCAGGCTGGAGGCGTGCACACCTCTCAGTCCCGAGTCCTCGCGGTGAGATGATTGGCTCCTCGGCATGGGCCGTGGCTAGTGACCACGCCCTGCCCTGGTCCCTTTCTTCCCGGAAGTGCACGAGGAGCTGATGAAGTTGTGGACGGCCCCTTTTTACGGCCAGAAGCGGCTTGTTTGTCTCCCTCATCCTCGCTACCCTCGATGGCGGGGCGGCTAGGGGGTACGTTGACATTCCCCAGGTGGAGAGTGCGGTTGCGGTGCACCTGTGCCTGCAAAACGCCGCCACTTGGCGGAATCGTCCTCGTCTCCCGTCCAAAGCCTGTAAGCTGACGACCGCTCTCTCAGCCAAAGCTTACAGCGCTGCGGGCCAAGCTGCCTCTGCTCGGCATGCCATGGCTATCCTGCGAGTACACCAAGCCAAGGCATTAAAATGCACGAGGGTAGTACCAACCTGAGGTTGAAGTAGGAACTGTACTCGACGACTGACCGTGCCCTACGGGCAACGGAAGTCACAGTGCAGTCCCTCGGGAAGGCGATGTCCACACTTGTGGTCCAAGAGCGCCATCTATGGTTCAGCCCTGCTGAGACGAGCGATGTCGACAGTGCGCTTTCTTGACACTTCTGTCTCCCAGGCTGGACTGTTTGGCGACACTGTCGAGGACTGTGCCCAGCAGTTCTCGGCAGTACAGTGGCAGCCCGAGGCCATCCAACACATCTTGCCCTGGCGTGATGCATCATCTGCCACCGCTCCGCCGCAGGGCAAGCCCCGGTCTGCTTGTCGCCGTGGGCGCCCTCCTGTGTCCCCCAGAGCCGCTCCGCCCCATGCTGAGGTAACACCTAGGCCGGTGCGTTGAGCCTCTCGCAGGAGCAGAGCGCCCCCTGTGTCCCAGCTGGCCCCTAAGTCATCCAGTAAGGTGACAAAGCGGCCCTGACACAGGCAACCCGGAGATGTGGGAAGCTGCTCTTTCTTGGGAGATGGCGAGGACAGCGCCGCTCCTTTCCCCCGGAGGAGGGCCGGGTGGGGAATCTTCTGTTCTGTTCCGCCCACATTACCCACATTGTCAAAGAGAGAGAAATTTCCTTTTCCTCCGGGTCATCAGGCTCACGGGTCGACAATGAACGACGCGATGCCTCCTCACTCTCGCCCACGAGCCCCCTCTCTTTTGCCAGTAGCCAAGAAGTTGCGGTTGGGAGACGCAATGCCTCTCCACGCATCTCTGGCCAGTCCCTCCGGGGATGCGGGGAGTTCTGCTGTGATCGCTCAGAACGTGATGCCTTCTGGGCTATCCAGCTCAACTCCCTGCCGCTGCACCACCGCGGGTATGTCGATTGTTCCCTTGGTGCCACTCGCACGGAGTTTGGGGTCGTGGCTTGCGCTGCCCAACCCGTCCCGCTGGCTCATTCGCACAATCCGACTCGGCTATGCGATTCAGTTCGCCAGGCAACCTCCCAAGTTCAGCGGCGTTCTCGAGACTTCGGTGGCAGACCGAGACGCATCTGTCTTGCGTGAGGGGATTGCTGTCCTCCTGGCAAAAGAATGCAATCGAGCCGGTTCCTCCAGCCGAGATGAGGCAGGGGTTTTACAGCCCCTACCTCATTGTACCCAAGAAAGGCGGTGGCCTTTGGCCAATCCTGGATGCACCTAGCCCCAGGATTGGTTTGCAGCGGTCGACCTGAAGGACGCTTACTTTCATGTCTCAATATGGCCTCGACACAGGTCGTTTCTACGGTTTGCGCTCGAGGGTCAGGCAGGGAAGTACAGTGTTCTCCCCTTCTCGCTGTCCCTGTCCCCCCGTGTCTTTACGAAAGTCACGGAGGGCGCTCTTGCCCTGCTATGGGAAGTGGGCATCAGGATCCTCAACTATCTCGAGCATGGCCCGCGTGCGAGAACAGTTGTGTGATGACAGGGACCCAGTGCTCCGGCACTTAGCCAGCTGGGGCTTCAGGTCAACTGGGAAAAGAGCAAGCTCTCCCTCATGCAGAGAATCTCTTTTCTCGGTGTGGAGTTAGACTCGGTGAGTATGATGGCATGTCTCACTAACGAGCGTGCCCAGTCCGTGCTGAACTGCCTGAGTTCCTTCAGAGGCAGGACGGTGGTACCACTGAAACCCTTTTCAGAGGCTCCTGGGGCATATGGCATCCGTAGCCGCAGTCTCGCCGCTCGGATTGCTTCATATGAGACCACTTCAGCACTGGTTACACTCCCGAGTCCCGAGATGGGCATGGCGCCACGGTACACTTCGTGTGAACATCACACAGGAGTGTCGCCGCTCCTTTAGCCCCTGGACGGACCTTGCCTTTCTACGGGCCGGGGTGCCCCTAGAACAAGTGTCCCGGCATGTTGTTGTCATGACAGATGCCTCCAGCACGGGTTGGGGCGCTACATGCAACGGGCAGGCAGCCTCGGGGCTCTGGACAGGGCCTCGACTGCTTTGGCACATCAACTGCCTGGAGCTGTTGGCAGTGCACCTTGCCTTGCGGCAGTTCCGGCCACTGCTTCTAGGCAAGCACGTGTTGGTCCGTACAGACAACACTGCGGCTATCTCGTACATCAACCGGTTGGGAGGTCTACGATCTCGTCGCATGTCACAGCTCGCCCGCCATCTCCTCCTTTGTAGTCACACGCAGCTCAAATCGTTGCGTGTCCACATTCCAGGGGAGCTCAATCGTTCAGCAGATGCGCTCTCACGACAGCTCACGTTCCCCGGAGAATGGTGACTCCATCCCGAGACGATCCGGCTGATCTGGAGTCGATTCGGGGAAGCTCAGGTAGACCTGTTTGCTTCCCGCGAGTCCTCCCACTGCCAGCTGTACTTTTTCCTGACCGAGGGCCCCCTCGGCACGGACGCACTGGCACACAGCTGGCCTCGGGCTCTACGCAAGTATGCGTTCCCCCAGTGAGCCTGCTTGCACAGACACTGTGCAAGGTCAGGGAGGACGAGGAGCAGGTCCTGTTGGTCGCGCTGTACTGGCCCACCCGGACCTGGTTTCCCGAACTCATACTCCTCGCGACAGCCCCTCCCTGGCACATTCCTCTGAGGAAGGAACTCCTTTCTCAGGGGCTCGGCACCATATAGCACCCACGTCCAGATCTGCGGAACCTCCATGTGTGGCTCCTGGACGGGACGCGGCAGACTTGAGTGGTCTACCACGGGCTGTGGTAGAGACCATCACTCAGGCTAGAGCTCCTTCAACAAGGCAAGCCTATGCACTGAAGTGGAGTCTGTTCGCGAACTGGTGTTCTTCTCGTTGAGAAGACCCCCGAAGGTGCACGATTGGAGTAGTGCTTTCTTTCCTGCAAGAAAGGTTGGAGCGTAGGCTGTCACCCTCCACCTTGAAAGTGTATGTGGCTACATCACGATGCAGTGGACGGCCGGTCCCTGGGAAAGCACAAACTCATCGTGAGGTTCCTGAGGGGTGCCAGAAGGTTAAATCCTCCTAGGTCACCCCTGATGCCCTCCTGGGATCTTTCTGTCGTCCTGGCTGGACTTCAGAGGGGTCCCTTTGAGCAGCTGGACTCAGTTGAGCTGAAATTTCTGTCGGCTAAGACAGCGCTCCTGACCACGCTCACTTCCATCAAGAGGGTTGGGGACCTCCAAGCATTTTCGGTGAGCGAAGAGTGCCTTGTGTTCGGGCCGGCCTACTCTCACGTTGTCCTGAGACCCGGCCTGGATACGTGCCTAAGGTTCCCACCACGCCCTTCCGCGATCAGGTGGTGAACCTGCAAGCACTGCCCTCAGAGGAGGCAGATCCAGCCTTGGCGGTGCTGTGTCCCGTAAGAGCACTGCGCATATACGTGGACCGCACCCGGAGCTTTAGAAGCTCTGAGCAGCTCTTTGTTTGCCACGGAGGTCAGCAGAAAGGGAAGGCTGTCTCCAAGCAGAGGTTGGCCCACTGGATAGTGGATGCCATCGCCTTGGCGTACCAGTCTCAAGGCGAGCCGTACCCCCTGGGGGTGAGGGCTCACTCCACACGGAGTGTTGCCTCCTCCTGTGCGCTGGCGCACGGCACCTCTCTGGCAGACATCTGTAGAGCTGCGGGCTGGGCGACACCGTACACCTTCGCGAGATTCTACAGTCTCCGCGTTGAGCCAGTTTTTTCCCGTGTGTTGGGTAACAGGTAAGTGGCGGGAAGAGCTGGCCAGTGTCACGCTTGCTGCGCCATTCCCCCTCACCCGGGGATACGAGCGCCTTTTTCCTCCACCAGCTCAGTTCCCCGGACGGCGAACCCTGGTGGAGTTCCTCCAGCACCCCCGGCAGTCAGACTGGGTGGAGCAGTCTGACGCCAGGCCCAGTACTGGCGTCTCCGGTCAGCCCCTGTACTGGGCTAGGTGTCCGTATGGCTTGATTCCCTTCGGGTAATCCCATATGTGTATTCTTCCACGGTAAGGTTTCCCTCACGGTAAACCCGTGTCTTCCCTTGACAGAGCCTCTGTCAGGCCCTGCTGGCAGCTCTCCTCCCTACCCTAGGTAGGATCTGCCCCAGGGTCCAGTCGTATGTAGTACTGCCCCAGACCTGGGTGAGTCCATATCAGCGTTTCCACATGTTACCTCCCTTCGGGCAGGATGTGGCCTCCGTAGTGCCCTTCTCCGGAAGGCTCGCTTCCCCGTCGTTACTGCCAAGCTGTAACAACAAATAGGAAAGACTTGAAGCTATCTTTCATTGAAGGTCTAAATCCCTTCCGACTTCTGTGGGAAAAGGAACAGCGGCTTGGCTATCTCCAGCAGCGATGTACTCAGTGGTCCCTGCGGGCACCAAGGTTAGCGAATTTGCGCTGGGGTGATGGGAAGGTTGCGACCTTTGCATGGCATTTGTCTGTCACGCGCTCGCTTGTCAGCATCTGCATGCCACAAGGTTGTGACGGGGTTCAGGTTGTGGCGCTTTCCATAGGACCCCTATGTCGTCACGACATAACTCGTAGTGAGCGACAGATAGGGAACGTCTCGGTTACGTACGTAACCCTCGTTCCCTGATGGAGGGAACGGAGACGTTATGTCCCCATGCCACAATCTTGAACCATCGCTGGTTGCCAGGGACTCGTTCTCGGCTCCTCAGCGTAAAACCTAATGAGTGGATGCACCTGCCGCCTATTTATACCCGCGAGGGCAGGGAGTGTCTCAGGTATGCAAAATCCACTAGCCAATATTCATTGGCATTTTCTCTTAAAGTCAGAGATGATTGGGGCTTCCAAGTAAATCCCCTATGTCGTCACGACATAACGTCTCCGTTCCCTCCATCAGGGAACGAGGGTTACGTACGTAACCGAGACGTTTTCTTCTTGCAACTCTGCCATGCACACCATGGTTGCTCAGTGTTCTCCTGATGGTGGGCTCACGAACATTAACATTAGCCAATGTGAGAAAGGCCTTTAGTTGCTTAGAAGTTACCCTGGGAACTTTTGCAACCTCACAGACTATTACACTTTCTGCTTTGGAGTGATCTTTGTTGGTTGACCACTTCTTGGGAAGGTATCAGTGGTATTGAATTTCCTCCATTTGTACACAGTCTGTTTGACTGTGTATTTGTGGAGTCCAAACTCTTTAGAGATGGTTTTGTAACCTTTTCTAGCCTGATGAGCAACATCAACTCTTTTTCCGAGGTCCTCAGTAATCTCCTTTGTTCGTGATGTGATTCACTTCCACAAACATGATCAGACTTTGATAGATCTCTGTTCTTTGAATAAAACAGGTCACGTACTGGCATTTGATAGTCATTGCACTGACTGAAAACACCTCTGCACAGATGGACTCTAATTTCACCTTTAAATTAACTGCTAATCCAAGAGATTCACATACTTTTGCCACTCACAGATATGCAGTATTGGATCATTTTCCTGAATAAATAAATGACAAAGAAAATATATTTGCCTCATTTGTAATGACTTAATCTTAATGACTTATGATATCGTGCTAAAAGAAAACCAACTACATGATTTCTAGATTTAAATGTTAGGCTACATTGAATTCAGTGCTATTGGAATGCCTTCACCATTACATGTTTGTGTGTGTGTCCTGCTTCTTGTGTTTCCTATAAACAAGTCTTATATATCTTATTTATCTTGGTTACATTAAGCCATTGCCAGTGAAGGGCACATGGAGGAAGAGCTCGGTGGTTTAACTTTGTGGATATTTAGTTTCCTGTTGTTTATAGTAGCCAGGCCAGGCTCACTAGAAAATCACCTCAAACCACACATCCATCTAATTTCGGATGAGTATGGGTGGATCTCACAAAGACACAGATTGCTTGATGCTTTCATGTACGCCTTTCCTCGGCGTGATGTGTTTTCATTGCCTGACAATCAGTCCTGTGGCCTAAACAGCCATCTCACAAGCGCAGAAAATCCCTGCACTACAGCAGGGCACTGGAGATGTTTCCTGCTCTGCCGGAGTGACCGTAGCCACATCATCAATGCCAACTTGCTGTTTCGGTTCTGTGGGGTTTGACCGAGACAAACTCAGTTCAACATAGTCAAAGTGTTGTGGTTTCTGATGGCCCTCTGTTCCTGATACGGTTCCTGGATCCACCCAAAGTGGAAAACTAGCAACCACACCCTGAAGTGACCCAAACAACACAGCACGGCATCATGGGAACCACCCCAGTGCACACGGCCACACTTCCGGAAAAGCTTTCCACAACTTCCCAGTCATACTCACACAGATATTAATAACTTTTACCCATTTTCCTGGTGTCAGAGGAGCGAGATGTTCTCTCCCGAACACACTTCCTCCTTTCCAAGATGCCAAAATATCCCCCCTCCTTTGTTGCCTCCTGCCTCTGTCTGTGGTTTCCTTCCAGTAGTGCAATAATAACAAGCTCAGCATTTCCCCTGATGCACCTGGGGCTAAACTGTTTTACTGACACGCTCTGCAGGATGGATTTATAAGAATAAAAGGAGACTTACACAGGTGGCGATCGCTTTGGGCTGTCCAGTCAGCCAAATTTTTGTGATTTTGATGTATTTATTAGGGTTCGTGTGAATCTATCATGTCATCAAGATTCGAGCACTCAATCACAAGACCGCATCAATGGTAGAAGAGGTTTTCATCTCACCATCACCCTCTGTTTGATGTTTATCGGACAGCTGTGAGTGAGCACACCCTAACTTCCTGCCAGATCCCTCTCTGGGTTTTGGCAGTTCATTCTAATACCGAATAAATATTGACACTTGCTGTGAATTCCACGGGTTCCCTAACTGATGTAATGTTAACATTATACAAATAACATAAGATTCATTACCAGAGTTTTTCTTTATTTTGGCATACTTTTTCAGTGCTGGATTCAGTGTTATATTGGCTTCAGTATTATTTACAGTGATTTTAAATGAAATATATCCTGAAATTATCAAGCTATCATTTTTCCAGAATGATTGTACTATTTTAAATCCTAATAGATTCTTTTTCACTTTCACTTTTCTCTTTATCAGTACACATTACATCAATCTCTTACAGGGATGTGTGCTATTTAGAATTCAACTGATAATGTTTTGTACATCAATTTCAAATCAAATTTGAATTAAGATAGCAAACAGCTTTCAGAATAGTGATTTTGAATTGAAAATCCATCCAAAACATTTTATAACTAGAAAAGGAAAGTTTTTACAACCTTGTTTGAATGTTTTAAAACTGTTTCAAAAGGCTTGAATGTTGAATGTTTGTATGATAGATTTTATATATTTCATCATATTTAAAATGTTAACTTTTGTGGACCAGAACACTTCCAAGTCTTTCCCATTTCCAAGAATGCAACTGTTTTTAACTTCAATCTCATCTGCTCCAGAACAAAAAAGAAGCAACCATTAGCTCATCAGGAACACAGTTCACTTACAAAAAATGTAAAATAGTGTACTATCAAAGCCCCACTCAAATATTAAAATAAAACAATATGTAATGTTCCTACTTGTACCAATTTCTTGGCAGCACTAAATGCAAAAAGTGTCAAATCTTTTTAACAAGTCTCAAACTGACAAGGGACCAGAGTTCGATCAGCAGTGTGTCTCTGCCAAACGGCAAATTAAAGAGAAGAGGAAGGGTGGACTTTGAGTTAAGAGAGAAAATAAACTCAACACTGGACAACAAAAGCTGAATATTTGTACATGTTGGAGAGGAAAGCACTGGACTTTGCTTATTAACACATGAAAAGCAAGTCCAAAGGATGAAGTGTTTCTTGATTCTTTTCCTAAATAGCATTGTTGAATATTTGTTGGCAAATTTTTGTCTGGCTAGATGTTCCATTCTTTCCTTGCACTGACCTCAAAATGAGTTTCACAGTAAAATCTGTCAATTAGAAGCCAAGACTTCACAGTTTACTGACTTTATGCAGCCATTTTTTATTTTGGTGTGTGCAGTGTCCCAAAATATTTTCAGCTGATATTTTTAGTATGTCATCGTGAATGCGTAACCCAGGAGCGGTCAGCTTCTGATGTGTGCAAGGCCTGCCACCGTATTTAGAGTGAAAACCCCATGCAGTCTTTTACCAGATCATCGCACACTATCCCCACTGCAAATTATGGCCTGTGCTGTTCCCTGGCTAAACTCCCTTTCTTCAGTGCTGTTAAATGAAAACAGACCAATGTGGCAAATCCATATACAAACACAGTGCACATACTGTACAAAGTCATGCATGCACACAAATGAAGCCACATGACTGCATATACAGAAGCAAAACCCATCATGCCTCAGTAATGAGTTAAATCTTTTAGATTTCTGGTTAAATATGGTTTCTGTTGTGGGATGTGGATGCAGTTTCTTTTATATCAAAGATTTGGAGTGATGCCAAGCCATGAGAGTTGCTGTGAAATTAACTCATATACATTTTCCAAAAAGCAATGGTGCACAGCCACCCACTCTGAAGTGTTAATCAATTTTAATGCTTGGCTGCAGAAACTGATATGTATTTTATGTCAATTAGCAGTTACCTTAGGGAAATGTGAATCATTATTTACTGCAGTATGATTGAACATATATGCAGTAGATTGATTCCACATAGAGGAGCAAGGATCCTCTTACACAAAACTTAGGAATCATTCAGACTGGACATATTGTTTTGAAATTAAATTTAGCTTCATTTAGCTTTCAAAAACTAACTTTTTGTGGTATTTGAGCTAAGAGAATAGTCTAAAAATCAGAGAATAATAATCAATAAGAGAGAAGAAGAAGCTGTCTGAATCTAACTGGGAATAATACTCCAGTTAGATACTCGACACATCCTTTTACAACATCACAGGATGTTCATGTCTGATCGATAATTGTCAAACGGTTCTTTTCCATTATGTCTTTATCTACATGTTGTCAAATATTTCCCCTACCTAAGGTGAATTTAGTTCAGGACTAGGTCACGGTGAAAAATAGAGAAAGTATTTTTGCAGAGAATAAGTTTCCAATATCCTGTCCAAACATCACTTAAGCATAACAAAATGTACTTTTTATTTGTCAAATGAAGGAAATATACTACGTCAATGGAATATGAGCACAACTGGAATTAACTAGAATTCTGAATATAATGCATAAAACTTGAGTATCTGAGTATGAGTAACATAAGACAGTAAAATGAATATAATGTAATAAAACCATAAATGAATCATAAAAGATGAATATATAGTATGAAACATAACCGCATGAAAATCTGCATATGCCCAATACATCACAAGAAAACAAAGATTACATTTTCATCAAAAACAGAAATTGTACGTTAATGCATTCTGGTGAAATCCTTGACACTGGGCATTGCTGAGGGAAAAGTAGCCTTATTTTTAATTGTCTTAAGTGTTAATTTAATTTTCAAGAACGCTATGTACAATTCTAGCTCAGTTACCTCCGAGTAAAATGCACTGCTTAGATGTGAAAGCAAAGAAAGCATGATAGTACTGTAATGAGGCTGCAAAAAACATTATAAAATGACGGCTGGGATAAAGTAGGTGCTAATGACAATGGAAAGGTCACCCGTTCCTATTAATGTGGTTTTATGAGGCTGAACGAGGCTACTTTTACCATGACATTACAATGTTTGAGTGTGTGCAATCTTATTTGCTGGTGTGTTAAAGGAACACCTTCAGTTCTGCCAGATTGAAGTTCACTTGTTTTTCAGAATCAAAGGACTCAGTTTGGCAAGGAGGCTGCACTCCCTACTGTGTGCTGGTTCCTTAGTCCTCTTACTCGAGCTGCAGACAGGCATCAATCAAACCTCGGCCCGGGGCTCCTGCCATGAGAGAAAGACTGAAAGGGACAGCGAGGAGAGGAATGAGAGATGTGGGAGAGAGTATAGAGCAGAGGTGATTGAGAGCTGGCTTTCCTCGCAGGCTTTTCTGGCATCTCTTAAACATATCAGGCGAAACACTCTCAGTCATGCCAAGATTCTCCCCACTTCCCATGCTGGTGTCCTTCACAACCTCCTCTTGCAGTCTGCCTTTCTCTCTCTGCTGGGTATAGGGCCAGGTCAGTGCTCTTGTCAGAGCCAACTCACAAACACTTCATGCAACACTCTGAGTGCCTTTAAAAATTTATGCTTTATGTTGAGTAATTGCAGTTCACCACATGTTGTGAGGTCATTTAAATCTGTTCAAGCAATAAATTTGCAGGGGTGCTGTGAATAATTTTACAGTGATGACAGATACTGTATTGTTGTTCAGAACTATTGTACCATTGTACAAAATTGTAAGATGGTCCTCTTGTTGTTACTGACCTCCAGATTCAATTGTTCCTTTTAAATAATTGTTTAATATATTATTTATTTGTTTACATATGTACTTAAAAACTGTGATCTTTGTTTCCAATTCAAACATATGTGTTTCTGCCACATAAAAAATCATGCTTTGATAAATCATAATGTCCAAATTTGAATAATTATGTCAGAATTATAAGTCAGAAAGTCTTATGAGATAAATAGTCGAAATTATGGTATAAAAAGCTATAATTGTTTACTTTTTATGTCACAATTATGACTTAATGTCATAATTTAAAATTTTCATCTCATAATTTTTCATTTTTGTCATATATCTTTACTTTCATCTCATAATTGAGATGTAACGTCATATTTTTTCTCATTATTTTGACTTTTTATTTCAAAATTACAACTTTTTATTTCATTTAATTTTCATTTATTTATAAGGCACTTTTCAACTGCACATGCAGATCAAAGTGCTGTACAATCAACATACAAATACATAAAATACAATAAAACTAGGTTATCCAACAAGGTTATCAACACTATCCAAAAAGCTAATGAAAAGAGATTTTAACACAAACTTGTTTATATTTATATATTTATATTTAATTAATATTTATAGATTTGTAGATTTATATTATATTAAAAAAGACAATATTCCATTTTTTTTAAAAAAACTTTTTAAGCTTTTTAAGTCATCATTTTGACTTTTTATATCATATTTCACACTGACTAATTGACTCTCATAATTGACTTTTTAGCTATCCTTTTTTAACAAAGCATGATTTTTTTTCTTATGTGGCTGAAATGGGCTTCTATAAACAAATCATCTAGAAAGTTAATGAGATAATTCTGAGAAACCATCTATCATGATTTGTTTGCAGATGGCATTTGTTATATACACTGAAACAGTTTTCACTCTGAAATATTTACACTGAATCGTCAAGTGAAACATTGAAATAAATATAAAATTTTGAAGTAGAAAGACTGAATATACAGTATATATTGTGTATAATATAGGGAAAGGCCCAAACAAACCAGAGAAAACACTGACATCAATCCACATCAGTGCTCTTACTCTTTCAGAAAACACGATGGCATTAGAGAAGAGATAGACAAATCAAAAGAGGGGAAGAGACTGTGGAGAGTCTGCTGAAAAGATGATCTGGACACTAAAATAGGAACCACCTGCAAGTTGCTGTGGTAATTTTTCTCACTGCACACTGAGATGAAACATGGGATTGATTACTTAAACTACCCCTCTGAACTTGCAATCCTTGGGGTGTTTTTATTTTTCAACCCAAAATGATCTCAAAATTAAGAGTTTCAACCACAGACACTTTTTAGCAGAGCCAAAGAGATTATCCTCCAGATTTTGGCTCCATACTTGAATGCTTTTTGGCATCCTCTCTCGGCTCCTTTTCCTGCCCCTCCCTGCTTAAAAACTGCAGCCCTCCTCCACCACAAACAAAGGACCACAGAGCTACGCAAACACATCACAGAGTTATTTAGACTTGTGTCTTCACGCTTTATGTTTAAAGACAAGTATAAGTTTACAAAACCTATTTTTAAAATACTTAATAGGTTAAAAGAATGATTAAAACAAGTTCAACCCTATTGATAGCATCTGTGGCAGGCTGTCATTTATCAAAGATAATAATTTTGACTCATCCCTGCAAAACAACACAAAAACCCTCATACACTTACAATAGAAGTTTATAGGTCAACGTATTTCTTATAATCTGATGAGAATATTGGCTTACTTTACTGACTCTGTTTTTCGTTCTCGTTTACTAATCTTTATTCAAGTCATTAAAATGTAAATAAATGTAAAATTCCCTGTACATGTTCACATATGCAATTTATGATCATATTCCAAATTAGGAAATCCTCATGTATCCAAAGACAATTATGGGAAACACAAATGATTAGTTCACTTCCTGAGTCTTTAGTTCATTTGTCACATGACAGACGTAATGAACGAATCACAGAATACACATCTGCACAACATGAAGCATCTTAAAGATTTAAAGATCTGCAGTAGATTTGAAACGCCCTTCAGAACTGCTTACATGGTGGTTTGTAAAATGTACAATGTGGTCTGTGTGAAAGTGTGTGGTGTTTTTTTCTTTGTTGTCTCACACACACATACACAGAACGGAGCAGGTGGGCCAATGTGTGTGTTCTTTATTTGATGTGTTGTTGCCACATCATAAGACTGTGTGTGAGACCTCTGACCACAACACACTCACTTGGAGTTTGTGATCATTAGATGGTTTTTTGGAGAGTGTGTCTACCAGCTCTACCTCTGTTTAATGTCCCATCATGCTCAGTAAATTGACAGGCCTCAACACCCCTTCTCATTCCCCACTCATACAAACACACACACAAAAAACCTTAATTACCCCAGAAACACAGAGACCCACATCAGAAGAGCCCAATGTGCGAAACCGAAACTGGGAACAATTCACTGTGATTTAGGCGGGGGAGAAAGAATGAAACCGTGGGACTCATAAAATGGCCACCTTCATGGGTTTTATGGGATCTGTGGTGATCACCCAAAAGCCCGCAAGCACAAGAGAAATTTTTCTTGGAAAAATTGCATTTTGTGTAATATTTAGGACTGGTATAAAATATATTCGGAATACAAATCATAGTAAATGACTAGGTGCAGAGAAAATACTAAATGACTAGAGAAAATATGTGTTTAATTTCATATTGGTTTGTGGGTTTAACTCAGGTTTCAAGAGTGGATATCATCATAAGTTCTACCTCAGACCTTTTATCTAAAAGTTGTGAACAATTACATTCATATCTGACATGTCAAAATGATTTTCAGCTATTATTTCCAGACCAATGTTATTATTGTTAACTAAAACTATAACCATTAAATCTAATTTTTATATTATTATAAAATAAAATGAAATATAATATTGAATAAAAAATTGAAATGTTGTGTTGGCAACAAGTTTACTTAGGAATACAGAAGTATTAAAAAAACCTAATAAAATGGCAAAGGCACATCTAAATAACTAAAAATTAAAATGAAAACTGGAAATATAAAATAAAGGCTTATTTAAAAGTTAATGAAACTTAAAATGAATACTGGAAATATAAAAATAAAGGATAATTCAAAATATAAGTACTATAATAATATATAAATGATTATACAAAAAACAAAACAAAACAAAAAAAACACTGGTCCAGACAAACTAAGCAGACAATTTTCATTTTCTGCACTGATTTTGCACAGTTCTATTAATTAGATTGTAAGACATTTTAAATGTTGCAGAAATAGAATTGCATTCTTATTGGTAGCTAAATTATGCTTAAATGAACATGCAGAGGACAGGAGATGTAGAGCTTTGTAAATTATAGGTGTTCCTATATTCCTACTCATTATGGAATTCTACACAGCTTTCTTTGGCCTGGTCTTATGTTTTATTCTATGTCCTTATATTAATATTATCATTAAACATTACAGAAACAATTTCCTATGAGTCCAGCTGGATGAGGAAAGTTCTGCACATGTGAATTCATAGCACCTTTCACCCATTTGCTGCCCATATTTAATTACACAGAGTGTGAATATAGAGCACAACTTTCTCATTCTTCATTAACTGACTTTTTTTTTTTTTAAACAATTTCCTGTCTTTTGTTCAACGTTCCACCTTTTTCTTTCACGGAGGGAGAGGAAATTAAGAGCTTTCGAGCTACTGGTGAGTATCTTTCTCTGACCTACACAACTCCAGCCATCCACCATGAGAATAATAGAGCGTCAGGTCAGTTGAAGGTAAGGTGGTCATAGTCATTCACACAGCTGCTTTGATGAACAAAAAACTGAGCTGAAAATAATAATAATAATAATAATATTGGTGATGAGTGCCTGTAGCCACAAATGTTGATTTGAGGTGATGCAGAATTTAACATCAATGTCCTTAAGATCCTTTTGTCCAGCTTCAAAGCAGACAACATCTTAACATATGACTGTGTAATTTCTGTTATACAAACCCGATTCCAAAAAAGTTGGGACACTGTACAAATTGTGAATAAAAAAGGAATGCAATAATTTACAAATCTCATAAACTTATATTTTATTCACAATAGAATATAGATAACATATCAAATGTTGAAAGTGAGACATTTTGAAATGTCATGCCAAATATTGGCTCATTTTGGATTTCATGAGAGCTACACATTCCAAAAAAGTTGGGACAGGTAGCAATAAGAGGCTGGAAAAATTAAATGTACATATAAGGAACAGCTGGAGGACCAATTTGCAACTTATTAGGTAAATTGGCAACATGATTGGGTATAAAAAGAGCCTCTCAGAGTGGCAGTGTTTCTCAGAAGTCAAGATGGGAAGAGGATCACCAATTCCCCCAATGCTGCGGTGAAAAATAGAGCAATATCAGAAAGGAGTTTCTCAGAGAAAAATTGCAAAGAGTTTGAAGTTATCATCATCTACAGTGCATAATATTATCCAAAGATTCAGAGAATCTGGAACAATCTCTGTGCGTAAGGGTCAAGGCCGGAAAACCATACTGGATGCCCGTGATCTTCGGGCCCTTAGACGGCACTGCATCACATACAGGAATGCTACTGTAATGGAAATCACAACATGGGCTCAGGAATACTTCCAGAAAACATTGTCGGTGAACACAATCCACCGTGCCATTCGCCGTTGCCGGCTAAAACTCTATAGGTCAAAAAAGAAGCCATATCTAAACGTGATCCAGAAGCGCAGGCGTATTCTCTGGGCCAAAGCTCATTTAAAATGGACTGTGGCAAAGTGGAAAACTGTTCTGTGGTCAGACGAATCAAAATTTGAAGTTCTTTTTGGAAAACTGGGACGCCATGTCATCCGGACTAAAGAGGACAAGGACAACCCAAGTTGTTATCAGCGCTCAGTTCAGAAGCCTGCATCTCTGATGGTATGGAGTTGCATGAGTGCGTGTGGCATGGGCAGCTTACACATCTGGAAAGGCACCATCAATGCTGAAAGGTATATCCAAGTTCTAGAACAACATATGCTCCCATCCAGACGTCGTCTCTTTCAGGGAAGACCTTGCATTTTCCATCATGACAATGCCAGACCACATACTGCATCAATTACAACATCATGGCTGCGTAGAAGAAGGATCCGGGTACTGAAATGGCCAGCCTGCAGTCCAGATCTTTCACCCATAGAAAACATTTGGCGCATCATAATGAGGAAGATGCGACAAAGAAGACCTAAGACAGTTGAGCAACTAGAAGCCTGTATTAGACAAGAATGGGACAACATTCCTATTCCTAAACTTGAGCAACTTGTCTCCTCAGTCCCCAGACGTTTGGAGACTGTTATAAAAAGAAGAGGGGATGCCACACAGTGGTAAACATGGCCTTGTCCCAACTTTTTTGAGATGTGTTGATGCCATGAAATGTAAAATCAACTTATTTTTCCCTTAAAATGATACATTTTCTCAGTTTAAACATTTGATATTTCATCTATGTTGTATTCTGAATAAAATATTGAAATTTGAAACTTCCACATCATTGCATTCTGTTTTTATTCACAATTTGTACAGTGTCCCAACTTTTTTGGAATTGGGTTTGTAGAATGAAATGCCTTAATTTACTCATTAATTTAAAAAAAAAACTGTAAAACCTAATGCTAATTTTCTTCCTGGGTTTCGGACAACAAACTCAACAGCTTTATAACGAGGCTGTTCAATCACTTTCAATGGACCTCTGTTTTACACTAAGTGACAGACGGACACCAGATGTTAGAAACTTCCATCTATGGACTTGATCATATTGTGCCTGTTATTAAAAAGGACATTTTAATACGTTTGAATTGGTTCTTCTTTCGATGCAAGTGGCATCTGGTGTTTAGCAATGGAGGAGGATTGATCTTACATGTTGACCGCATTAAATAATTAAGTTTTTTTTCCTTTGCTTTCAGTGAGAAACATGAGAATCTCATGTCAGTGTTGGTATTCGTTTAGTCATATTCTGTGGCACTGAGTTTGGAAATTTGATTTAAACCCCTGACGACATTGAGGGTTTGACCAGGGGCGTCATACACTTATTTTTAGACACGACCATGAAAAGACATGACAAAACACCAATTGACCAATTTTTAAACAACTAACTAACTAAAGAGCAAGATGTTTAGAAGTACAGATTTTTCCAATCAAATTCCCATCCAGGTATATAATTTTAAAAAATGATGTATTGTTATTATCTCACAAATTACATATACTGTATATTTGTCCATTTTGTTATATAAAAAGCAACTACACTACACACAAACTAAAAGGGTGTTTCACTCAGAAATTCCTAGTAAGTTTCACAAACAATTACAAAGAAACAGCAATTAATGCATTGAAATAAACATAAAATTTTAAAGAAGAAAAACAAAAATAGTATTTTGCTTTAATACATACTCCATTAATATTAGTTTTTTTTTTTTTTTTTTTTTTTTACAACTTCGAAATTGCTATAATAATTAGATGATTTAATTTACCATTTGATGTTGCATTGTTTCCAGGTGTACAACAAGTGCATTTTTGGTGTTATTTATTAATAAATAATAATAATAATAATAATAATAATAATAATAATAATAATAATAATAAATATTAAATAATAAATATTTATTGAATTTTTAATATTATATAAGTTTTCTTATTTATGATTGTTATTAATATTAAATTATTAATAAATTTAATTATCGATTCATTATTAGTTCATATAAATTGTATGAATACTTATGAGTTTTCATCTCCTCTCAGTCATATTTAAAAAGCACCTCTGTATGTAACTAATTTATAGTTCTCATACCATTTACAGTTTGACAATGAACATCCAAAATGGAATATAAAACCAGGGTGTGCTTCTGTTAGTATATGCTGGCAGTCAGTATCTACACCCCAGTCATTCCCAGAGTGCACTGCTTGAATTGACCGAACCCTTACGAGCCTCAATGCTGCCATTGGTCTCCAACAGTCACGTTTAATCTTGATCGAGCTCTCTTTGTTTGTTATTTTTTGCCAGGGATTTCCAGGCTTGCCATGGAAACCTGATCTTACGTGGTTTTGGTCTAATACATAGTCGAATATCACTGAAATAGTCCATTGCATGATAATTACAGAGGCCGCAAATCAGAGGTCCCTGTGATGTGGACAGCCAGCCAACCTCTAAGTGGTACAGCAGATCTCCCAAATATTAAACCACTACCTTGCTTTTCCATCCTGGGCTATCTGTGTGTAGTGATGGGAAACACAGCGGGTATCAGTGTGACTTTTGACTCATGGAGAAGCCAACAAGCTGATCCACACTCTTCCACAATTTAGCTCACCAAACAGTCTTCATTTTCACTGATGTGGGGAGAGAGAATTATTAGACTTACAGAAATATAATGGCTGGTTGTATCTGTACCATGTGCCAAGAACGGGGACCAAAATGTACTGTAACCTCTAACAATCATAACCAGAGAAGCACATCCAACTAGTGGTTGCGTTTGAACTGAATTTAATGCCTGCACGTCCGCAGATGTTGGCTGCAACGTTATGCTCTGTTGAGGACAAACTATGACAGGAAAATTAGTTTTGAATCTGTTGTGAGAATTTCCAGGATAATGTTAATAGCTTTGTTGCTATTTTGCTTCCATATTGTACGTTTTCCCAGAGTTTGCTAAGAAGATGCACTGTATTTTAGGTATCACTGGTAAATGAAAAGACATTAGAATCAATTTCCCAGAATTTAGAATAGATCACAAACAAAATGTTTCTAGATGTATCTACATAAAACCTTATATATGATACTTGCTTATTTAAAGACCTATATTTTATGTTTAAGGTTGAGCATACTAGTTTCATATATTTTTGGTTGTTTTCAAAGACTGTTGATCAGTTGTTAAAGCTCAGCCACTTGACTAGCTAAATGGAACATAGCTTTAGCTTTATAGCATATAAAAATTGAGTGTTGTGACTATAAATCCTCATATTTGTGGTTATAAAAGGATATCTTGCCAGTATTTTGCGTTTTTCATTTTGAAACGTACTTGGATTTAACAAGTGTGCCTTCTTGAACATATGTTTGTAGGAAAATGCATTTGTCCAAATATTTAGTCTGATTGTTCTGAATGAGGCAAAAAAATCCATTGACTAGATAACTGAGGAGATCTTACTGTATGCACAATGAATGGCCTATTCACATTCTTTAATGTCCACCCTGATCTGCTGTTTAACAAATCTTCTCTGTCAAGGGTGCACTTGAATGATGAAGCAAAAGTAAACATCTGTTGCAGTCCGAGCACTTTAACTGGATTCTACAGCACCTTGTGAAGTGAAGAGACATGTTGTTTTTACTCCTTTTTGGCTGCTTGCACCTGTTTTATTGTAAACGTACCATGCATAACATGGTATTTTGATCTTAAATTTGAAGTTATTAGACATTTTTCTTCTCTATGAACCGCTCTTACAGCTGTAAACATGCTAAAATTTCCCAGATTTTGAAATGTAATTTCTGTTCAAAGAAATGCTTTGGGTTCAAGAAAAAAACACTTTAATAAAAAGCAATTCCAGTTCATTTGGGGTACATTTTATCAGTTGTGTGTTTTCTGTAAATCAGACCTAAGACTTTGGTGTTGAGCTAGAAGAACAATTTTGATCTGTCTTAATGGCTTTTTTCCCTTCCATCCTAATTCTTAAAAACAGATGAGCGATCTCAGTCTCATAAATAGATGATGACGTGTCCTTTTAGTTGACCTGTTTTGAGAGCCAAGTCACCATGCAGTCCAGCAGACGGGGGAGTTATCACGTTTTTAAAATTGTTCTTGACCCAAATCCAGCAGCATTTTAAATTTCATGTTGTTTTTCAGCGGCATGTGGTTCTCTCTAATGCACTTTTGATTGCTCCCACAATACTAGGCCTACCTCAAAATACTTAAATTTGGGTTTTCATAATTGGTAGTTGTCATTAGATATTACATAATTAATTGTCCCTTTGTTAAGTGAGTGCAAGCCACTTATTTGCATGTTCAAAAATAGACGTAAGCAGTATAAATGAGTGGTGGGGATTTTGAATCAGTAAAAAGATTCATTCATAAGTGTTCACTGATGTTACATTATTACGTCAGTAGTTGGCGACGTGTGTCTTTTTTATGACTATTAATGCTGCCTTCTTGTGCTATTGGAAATTTTCTATTTCCCACGAATCCCATCTATGAAGTCGTGAGCTTGTCGCATTCAAGTGCTTCATTGTCAGAAAGAATATAATGTAGGTAGCATCCCAATGGTTGACAACCATAACATTCACCGCGCTAGATAGTCAGCTTTCTGGCGATTCTGGAATTAGGAAACTCGTATTTATGATAATTCCGATAGCACATAAAGGCAGCATTAATAACAGTTAGTTAACGACTGATCGATTTTGTCAACTACTGGGTTTGACTTTTATTAAAGTAGGCTACTACATGAAAAAGACAATAACATCCTAAATATTTTTAATAGACCTAGTTTCAATAGTTGTTTTTTTTAAGTTTTTTTATTTATTTTTTTACATATTCTTTCCAGAAGAGTCCTGTTTAGTGCCGCTTGGAGTTTCATTCAGATTCAAAACAGCGACTCATTCAGTGACAGATGTATTTGTTCAGTATAGGTCCAACCAATGAAATGCTCCATCATCTGGTTTGACCGACAATGATTCATTAACTTAAAAGTATCATTCAAATTCATACAAAACACCACTTACAGATTTGTCAAAAACTGATTCAGATTGTGCTGCTCTGTTAATAAAAACAGCAACTGTCATTAAAGTGTAGACTAGGCTACTAAGATTATAAAAACAGGCTTAGCATCACTGTAGTCAAGCCAAATAAGGATTTTAATCTAAAAAGTGTCCATGTGGAGGATAGAGAAATCTCCCAAGGCTGTCCAACACAAATATTCTTGACTGTCTTTCAAGTTTTCCTGCCGAACAGATACTCTCACTGAGACCTTCCGCATGGCTCACACATCCTTCCTGAAGTTCAGAGGCCAGGCACTACTGTCGGAAATGGATGAGCTGAATGATTTGGCCTCCTGCGTTGACGGAAGCTGTAGCAGCACCATTTCCACCATTCTTGAGGTCGAAGGACAAACATCTTTATCACCGAGGCACAACAATCTCCATAACAATAAACAGGAAACAGGTGAGATATCCATTTGCGTGTTTTCTGGCACTTGACCTCCCCATCTTTCCCTTTTTTGGTCATTTGTCATTTAACTTGCCAAAGCTGAGAGAATGGCTGAGGTGGAGGATGACTTTAGCAATGCTGATTGCTTTTTCAGTAGACCTTAAAATCTCATTTATATGCCATAATGGCAAGAATAGGCCCATAAAAGGGGGGAAATAAAGGCCCATGGATATGACCCCAGCGTGTGACCTTGCAGGACCTTGTTGAGTCTGGATCTGCTTCTTACTGAGTTCTGTTTCACTCTTGGACTGATAAGAATGATTAACGTAGATAAGAAAACAGCAACACAATAAGGGTGAAATTTCAGCGTATGATGCCAAAACTGCATACAGTTCAATGCATTATGTGTTCACGATACAAACATCCACATCCTTGCACACACAAAATCACTCACAAATACATAAACACGGAACACCATCAATACACACACATACTACTGTACATGCACAAAAACACACTCATACAGAATAATACACTAGTCTCAAACTGTAGTACTTGTTCTAGCGTAATGTTGAATGACTAGACACAATGCAGAGGAAAGGCTAAGTGTTGTCCAGAGTTTCTTTCTTTCCCACGGTGCTTTTCACAGTCAGGGCACTGCAAGGAAGGAAGCTGATGGTGAGGTTTGTCGCCTTGGCAGAGGCAGCCATGTTGATCTCCCCAAGCACAGTGCTGGACGTAAAATAACTCATAGGAAGTTCTCAGGATTTTTCACTTCCTGTTTTCAAAAACGCCATTTTGAAGGACAATACAGCGCAGTAGAGTGATTTCAAAGACTTGCTTATGAAAGGCCCCCTAATTTAATACTAAGTTTTGTCTTGCAATATTACGATTCCATTATATGCACATAGAACCGTTCAAAAGCAGATGAGATATCCATTTGCATATTGAATGATTTCTGAAGGTTGTGACAAGAACTGGAGAAATTGCTGCTGAAAATTACATTTCAAAATATATTAAATTAGAAACTGTTCTAATTTAATAAATTTTACTGTAATAATATTTCACAATGTTAGTGTTTTTACTGTTTTGTTTTCTTCAATAAATGCAGCCTTGGTGAGCATAAGAGACTTTGTTCAAAAACGATAAAAAAATCTTACCCACTCCAGCTTTTGAATGGTGTATATTATACTTAATAATAAAAGCAATATTACTAAAGTTAAACTTTAGCCACATGTGAAAAATCTCACATCATTCAAACCTCAAACCAAAAATACCATAAAATATGAGGGGATAATCACAGCCATATAGCAGTTAACTACTTATCCATCAATATTTCTGCACGGGAGTTAGAAACGGATACAAATGAAATCCAAAGTCAATGAACAAATATCCGCAGTGTAGTGTATCTTGGACTGACAGAATCTCCCATGAGTTTATCTTCAAGAGAGCTGCAGTTTGAAAGCTGATGCTTAATAAAAATCTGTCAGTATCTGCACAATGGAACAAATATGTTTACATTTTTAAAAACGTTTTACAAATCTAATCGACATTGTCTGCATCTATAAAAACAAGCCTATTAAATCACATTTAACTGCTATTGTTACTGGATTCAGAAGAGGCTACTTTTCTTACTGTTTATGCTTTCTGTAGTCTCTATATCTGTCTCCTTCACTTCACTTTAGACCTTGAACATCTTCTCATGCTTAAAAACACAGCCCAGCCCTAATTACATCATCTCTCCCAAATTGTAAGCAATAAGAGAGAAAACAACACCAAAGAAGAGCTCATTGCTTTGAATTTGATTGAATTTGTGCATATTCTCACACACATCCACACAGAATCACAACAATTTGCACAAAAGCTGGAAAGCCATCCTCAGACCTCATCCGTTTTTTCACTTAGAGATGAATTTATTAGCCAAGCTTAGGTTTCTGAAATGCTCTAAATGTGCATATTAATCCATTAATAGACTATGAGAAGTAAATGATTACATGTATGGTGAGGCTACAGCAGAAGCCTTGAGTTTGCTATATTTTGCCACACAAAAATAAACTTGTACTCTGACTTCAGCTTAACACAATGGACTCTGATTGTCTTAACAGTCCAAACTCTGTCAACTGTACAAAATAACTACACAGGCTGCTATGACATTCTGAAAAAAGACATAATTTCCTCTCCTAACGCTATGAAGAATGACCTCATCCTTTAAGTTTTAGGAAATAAAGTGTGAACTCGAGCTGGACCAGACTTTTTGGTTGAAAGTTAATGCTGATCGACAGATAACGGAATTAGGAATTAATTTAGAGTTTGAGTAAATATTTCCTTGTTAGTAAAATGTTTTCCTTTGTAAAATGTATAAAATGTCCAGACGTTAAAAATGGCTCTGTCCACGCCAGAGAAAGTCTGTTAGGACAGCCAAACTCACCCTGTGTGAATGACGCTGGCACCTTAGACAAAAACCCTTATTAACTCTAAATGAGCCATAACCAAATGACCTCACAGTGATTGGACTCACCATAGCCAGTCCATTCAGCTCAAAGACTGAGATGACTTGAGCAGAGGCCTTTCACAAAGTTTTAGGTACCTGTGTCCCACTTCTCCTAAAGATAACAACAGCAATGGTGAGAAATCAGCAATGGAAGAACTTCAGAAGGAACATACAGCTCCACATGCGTAGGTTTAACTCTGTGAGATTACTTTTAAATTGTTTTAGTATGACTGGGAATATGCATGAGCCTCCATTGGCTAAATATGATTGCATCTTTAGACATAAAATCAGATATATAGCGAAACTGATATCTAAAGGTTCTGAACAGAAGCCAAGTGTGTCCTCCACCTCTAAAGATTCACTGGGAATAAATCCTAAACCTTGTGGGGAGCCTCTCCCCAAACGCTCTCACACAAGAAACGCAACGTCACCATCTGCTAACACTTAGGAGCGTGTATCGTGAGTTCTGCGGTAAAGTCATTTTACAACAGAATGGCACTGCAAAGAAATTTACATATGCAAGGGGGAAGATGATTGAATGCCTGATTTCACCTCAAGGTTTATGAAGGACTTAAATATTTATGCGTAATATTCAGATTCTAACCCTGGAAAAAATGGAGAACAATGAATGTGATATTTACAGAAAGACTCATGGATAAGAACACAAACTGTAGCTTTTATATTTGAGGGTTTGAGTTGTTTAACATGGAAAGACTGTGCTCTCCTTTGCAGGTTTGTATTCAGACAGCAGCTCTTCTCCCTACTTAACGCTTGGGTGCAGTTGGAGGGGGTTGACCTGAAACCCAGGTTGATAAATGACCTTGCTGTCACACTGATTCTCCTGGTGCTGGTGTGCACTTAGACTCCATCGGTCTGCGGGGTGTACGCCCACACTCCCAAGACTACAAATAACGTCCAGCGAGGTCTAGTAGACATTTTTTGATGTCCACTCACAGACATTAAATAATGTGGAATGCTAATTTATTCTAAATCTGAAACATTATCAGTGAATTGTAGGCATTCACATTTATCTCATTAAAAGAACACAATCTTCTCAACTTTTTTGTACCCCCACAGCCCCAAACCTGAAATATGTTCCTTTTAATATCTTCCCTCATATTACACGCTGGATATCATTTAGCACCTTAGGTAATATTATTAAAATGCCCTTTATTATTTACACTAAAAGTGCTCAGCTGTTCCTTTCAGAAAACAAAACAAAACAAAAAATAATAAAAATAAAATAAATTAATTACAAAATACATAATAACATAAATAATAAGAAGATATTACTAAATATAAACTTTAATTTTCTGTAAAGCTGCTTGGCAATGATTTGCATCTTGAAAAGCGCTATACAAATAAACTTGAATTGAATTGAATAAACATTTTTTTCAATTTTGATTTTTTTAACAGCCCTATAGGATTTTTATATTAAAATCTTAATTTCTATTTATACACCTATAATTGTTGCTTTATCATATAATACATTTTATTGTTATAATTTTTATAGTACAATACAATCAGTAAGGTGCCATATATTTCATTCTAAAAATAATTTGAATAATTTTATACCATTATATATTTTAGTTTAATTGAATTCATTTAGATGAATTACTTTATATAAATTGTATAATTTATATAATTATATAAATTGTATAATTTACTTAAATTGTGTACATTTTAAGAATTTTATATAACATCAAATTTATCAAATTTACTATACATACATAATTTAGAAAGGGCTATACTTAGTCTATATGCAAATGCATATACAAAAACACCATCAAACTACACGTTGGAAAAGGGTCTTGAATCTGGTTCTTTGTCTTCAAACCACTTCTCCAAGGTAGAGCATGGTGGCACTACAGTCTACAGGAACAAGTCTGGTCTTTTTCACAGTCCTCCTCTTTTTTTTCCTCTGCTCCCCCTTTTGTACCGCTCCCCACGTGTCGAATATATTAGCAACCCAAATCAGGAGAGGCCGGGCCTGATGTGGGTGTCGGATTTCACTCGCGGAGGTGCGGTGTATCCACAGAGCGTCCAGTCCATGCAGCATTGGATGCTGAGGTGGCCGTTATCCGGAGGTGCGCGTTACTATTAAGACACTGAGGAGATCGTAAGATATTCTGATCCCGTTTGGTGAATGGCATGGTGAATGCGGACCCGCTCACACCTGAGGGCTAGGCTGCTATTTGCCGGTGGAAAGCAAGGAGTATCTGCATGAGAATTCTATTTCTTTCCAATGGATTTAATGCTGATGTATTAATCTTAAACAAAAACGACCCGTTTGCGGCTGGGAACGGGCTGGATACATCTGCATACAAATTGGATTTGAGTGAGACAACGGATGCTCAGACAGCGGCAGAGCTCGTTCAGATGAATGTAAGACTCAATGTCGTTATCCTATCGTTCTCTGTGACTCGAGACAGTCTGCTTAACAGATTCTGACACCTTCAGCGTTTGCTCAAGGGAAAACGCTGGAGTGCTGCATGATTTTAGCGACATGTGGGTTATTGATCGATTTACTCCCATTCACATTTCTGTGTATAAGCAAAACCAAGCGCTTCTTTGTATATGCAGGAGTGGACGAGCAGTTTCATTCATTCTCTTAGGTTTTATACCCTGATGAAGTGACTATAGCCCATGCTCGTCCGCGTATTTCATGTCAGCTGGTTAAAGCATGCCTGTGTGGATGCGTTAAAATTACTAAACGCGACGTTTTCTTAATGGACCTAGGCTACATGTAATTCAAGATATCGCATCTAGAAACAATTTAAGAATCTAAAACAAAACAGTAAAACTATCTAGACCTACTTAATGTTTAGTTAGGCTAAATAACGAGCTGTGAATTCATTATGTTCAGGTGTAGCCTATTGGTTGTGGGGTCATAGCCTGCTGTGTACCTGTTAAGAGTTACAGTAAAACTTAACATCTACAAGTAGCCTTGCCTAGGTCTATAACCTGTAATTTTACTGATTGGTTTAGACATGTAGGCTATTTTACAAGAAGCACAAAACAGAAATTGCTTTTGCCAGAGAAATTAGCTAGCATATAAACGTAGTGGAGCACTTTTCAGCAAAACTATAATTAGGCTATATCTCAATTTAATATGCATTAGCATATGGCATATAGACTATAGGCTATTACTAATTAACTAACTAATTAATAAAATTTTAGTGTTGAATTAAAAACACTAGCTTAAACACTAACTTAAAAGGATTGAGCTTCATATACATTTACATTTACATTTAGTCATTTAGCAGACGCTTTTATCCAAAGCGACTTACAATTGGGGAATACATAAAGCGATTCGTCTAGAAGAGGCAATCAGACAGAGGAAGTGCTTGTAACAACAAGTCTCAGGCATTGTTCAAATAAGTACAAGCTAGAAAGGAAAGGAATAAATAAAGAGAGAGAATTTTTTTTTTTTTTTTTTTTTTTTTTTTTAGGATGAAGTCAAGTAGTGCTGAAAGAGATGAGTTTTCAGTTGTTGCTTAAAGATTGGTAGGGATCCAGCATTCCGGATAGGGGTGGGAAGATCATTCCACCAGCCATTATTAAAATTCCTTGCAAATAGTAAGTTGATTTTGAAAGTCACTCACTATTAGTGTTTTTTATTTTTTTATTTTTTAAACCTGACAGGTGATATTTTGTAAAAGATGTTTTCTTATTAAACCGTGGGTCCACTAGCCTACCGTTCCCAACGTTCACCCCATCAGCATACGGTCCTGGATCCTAGAGTCACATCTTCCCAAAGGAGGAGTGGCGTTACTACTATTCCTCGCACGTAAACTGAACCGTTCTCAGTAAATGGACGAGCGGAGATCGGTGTCTTCTTGAGCTGCGATGCATGCGTTCTCCCGAAAACAGACTTCCATTTTTTTAAAAAGAGACATATGTTTGAGTTTTTGTAGGATTACCATTTTTTGCTCGAGCTCTTTCATCGGTGACTGCGGCCACCGCATGCTTATATAGTATGTGCCTGCACGCGCCTGGCTGCATCACGGCATGCCTGTTATTTAGGTCCCTCTTTCAAACTACACAGGCTGTAATTAAGTATCATGAGCGTGCAGTTAAAAGAGAAGAGAGCAGTTTACTCACTCATGTGTGAAAGGTATGTAACGGTGGAAGTGTCAGAAGTGGCATTGAAGGGTTGTGCGCACTTCACAAGTAGAGGGAAGTGGATGCTATGAATGCACACACATCTGTATGTGAACGCATGGACAACAACCCTGGCTTGTAGTTATTAGTTTGTAGTTCCCTTACCAAGAACTCTGCAATATATTATAGGAATCCACTGTTCTGTGGTGATTGATTCAAGACTGCACTGCTTTAAGTCCATTTCCCTTAAAATCTAATTAAAAACGCAGCAATGTAATTTTTCTTTGTTTATACAGTTAGTTCTGGTCTTCCTAATTTGATTGGTCAAGCAGCGTTCCAAGACCGGTGATGAGTAATCAGACAGAATCTTTGTGTGTTCCAGTCTGTATTATGTAGGCCATCTGCATTAGAGGTGGAGATTTTTAACCCTTTCTGGAGGTTATATCGTTAGGCCTGTAGGTGGCAGCAAGTGGTTTTATTGAGTCTATGAATCATTCACTGAACTAATTTGTTAAAAACACTGATTCTTTTGGGAACCAAAAAGTGCTGTGTGTTACTTTGAGACGCACACCAGTAAATCCTGCTTTGGCGGAGCAGAAATAAACAAAATAACTGGAAATACTAAAATGTAAGTTACTCAAAATTAACTTAAATATTATTGATAAAATGTTCTATTCTAGCCAATGAAAGTTCAAAACCATACAGTTTTGTTGAGCAAAAATCGATGTCCATTAGACTTGATGAAAGACTATAGAAATACAAATATAGTTCACTCCTATACTTATGAATGGGAGAAACTGAAACACACAATATGGCGGAATAGTCCCACCTTCTAAATGAAAGAGCCAATCGCTGAATGGTAAAGTCATTGTGTCACTGCAGCGGCCATTAGAAGCTACGGTTCCCATAGAAACCTGAGGCTAGAGCAGCCGATGCGCATTCGCAGTCTTAAGCGCGTTATGACTGCACATGCGCATTGACTGGTCTAGCCTGAAAAATAAGCTTTTTAAATGTTATTTGAGCATGAGAAACAGCATTCATGGGGCAGTTCATTTCAGATTTTGTTGCTGATTTGAAATATGTATTTTAATTGCGAGTTCAGCGAGCAGTTTTTGAGATTGCAGGATTTCCCCATTCAAGTCTTGTTTGAGCTGCCCAGAGGCGTTGCAAATATGGCTGCCGAGTGAACAGACTTTCCTTGAAAGGGACTGTGATATTATGTTCTAAAGCGTCATTGTTGGTCCCACTCAAACGGCATGCTTTCAGGAGAGCTATCTGCATTGGAAGTAGCATCTGTTCATTGGACATTGGCCTGTCAATCACTGTATTTGTTTTGTGTGATGATTAGACAATCTTTCGAATGGGTAGAGGTTTGCAACAATCTGTGATCCATTTAACTGACAGCGCTTGTAATTAAAAACATCGCTTTACAGGGAGCCCTTCTTCGATGGACTCGTAACGTATTTCATTTGACATTTATAAGCGTGTTTCTTACACAATGCTATTTGTAAATATTGTAAAAGTACAGTCATGAGTTTTGTCAATTAGATTCATATTTGTTCAGTAGCTGTTTTTAGCGGCAACATTGCAGACAGACACATATTTTAGTATATATTTTGGTTGAGGTGATATCAATCTGATATCACCCTCTCTTGAAAGTTATAGGCTAACATTGACTGAAAAAGCAACGTACATCTCCACATGCATTCAAGAACTGATCTAGTCTGTTGCTCTAATATCCTAATATAATATTTTATCAGTGCCAAATGAAGTACAAAAGTGATCTTGGCTGCTCTGGAACCTCTTTTCCTGCGTCAGATCATAGCTGATGTCAGAAGCATAGGGCACATGTGCAGCCTCAGCATGAGATGCACGTTATAAGGCAGTAAAAGAAAGACTTACCCAGTGAGGGGGAGTCTGTTCATACTGTTGCCCATCAACACTTGGAAAGTGATCAGAGGCAACCCATGGGGGGAGAGGAGCTGTTTGATTTAATTAGAATAAGCCAAGAGAATAGGGTGTGTGTTTCAGTAGGAGGGGGATTTGAAACCACTCTCCCACACATTGCTTGAGGATCATTACTGCAGCTTATGCACTTTGTATTTCATTTAATGATTGCTATTTAATATGAATGTGTATTTGCCACTATTGTATTTTTTTTTTTTTTTTTTTGCAGACATTGAAATTCAAAGATTAGAAGTAAGTTCTGATCTCTTTGTTGGTCCAGGGGAAACTATGATTAATCTGTTTCCTGCAAACAGTCGGGAAGGCGAGAAATAGCCCTCTTGCTGAGTGATTTCCCTGTCTAGATGTGAGATCTCAAGGGTGTATATCCATTTCTCTTTCCTTATGCTCTTAATTGAAGCCTTATAATCATCTTAGAATTTGGAGGAAACAGATTGCGTGCAATTCCGTGCACTTGCCATATCTAACAAAAAAAAAAACAAAAAAAAAAAATATTTTCTGAAGTTATGCTTGGATGTGCCACAGGCCGATTCTTACTCCTCCCTGCTTTGAATGGATGACAGATATTCAACCCAGGCTTGTTGGAAATTCGTGCCTCTACCTATAATTTTGCAACTCCGAAAATGTACCTTTACAATACAATTCACTATAGCTTTCAACTGAAATGAACACTGAAGGCAGTACAATGGCAACAACCATTGTTTTTTTTTTTTTTTTTTTTTAATTTTACACAAATTTTGATTATGGGGCAGATAACTGATAAATAAGGACTATTTTTGTACAGTTCCTTGCACAATATTCAAAACACTTTTACACTAAAATGTTAGTTTAGGCTGTATTTTTAAACAATTTTCATTCAGAAATAATTGCAAGTAAATAACTATAAAGAAATGGGAAGTAACACATTGAATTAAACATGGAATTTCATAAAATGTTATTTCATAAAAACGTTAAAAATAGGATTTTCTTGTAAAATGTACTCCAGTAATTTTTGTTTTGCAAAATATATATATTTTTTCACAGTGTATTTTAGCACATGGTTTGTAAAACAATACATTTTGATGTTTGCATCACATAACCAGCTCCATTTGTTTGGCTTTTCTGATCTAGTAAACTTGCTTGGTAGCTCACGCACTGCACCTGAGATGTGGAGGACTCGGTAAAGGTTCAAAAACTAAATTGTATTTGCTTTCAGTTAGGTTTAGGGTAGGGTTCATTATTTTCAAATATGATAGAGCATTAACCTTTTATTATCATTCACTGGACATTTCATTTTTAAACTGCCACAATATGCTGATAACAACAAACTTAAAAACGAATGTGCAGATTCACAGATTCCTCTGTTTTGGATAAAACTGCACATGCTTTTAATGCCACTCACTGAACATTGCTCTTGAAGTGTCGTGAAATGTGCAACTTAAGCAATGTGATATCATTTTGCAGGAATGTCGCCACAGGCACGTAATTCCAATGAGCCTGGATTGCAGATATTATAAAAACAAGATTAACATGCAATTAAAACTTCTCTTACACTCCAAGATAGGTAACAAAAAGTACACTTTATGTCTGCATAATGTTCTGTTTTTAATTAGCTTACCTAACCGTCTCTATTGTTAGATTTTGGAAACGGCTCCCTGGCACTTTGGTTACAGCCAAACCATTATATCTAAGTGCTCCAGATTGCGGCTTTTCTCCTGGGAAAGGTTTTTCCATCTATGAAGCTTGTTCTTGCTAAGTTATTTGACCAGGTGGTGATCTACTTCTCTTGAGTGAGGTTACCATATACCTTTCAATGTGCTGTAAGTGTTTACGGAAATGCTACATATCGTCTTTGTGTGTGTGTGTGTGTGTGTTTTATATTAAACACTAATTAAGTTTATAGCTTAATAAGCCAAACCAGGTTAGTGAGATGTATACAGATCACTTAAAAGATTCTGAGTGCTTCACTCTACTTTCACCTAAGCTGCTCATTCACTCAGTAATAATATCACTGAATCATTGAGCGCTACATTGAGAATGCTCTAAATGGAGTGTTCAGTGCTTGGTTTGTGTCTAAAAGCTCTTGACGGGGTATTTATTCAGATAAGCAAACTTCAGCATGGTGGCACTGTGGCTTTGTGCTGTGTTTGTTTTACCTCTCATGGCCAGTAATGGTAGTCATTCTGAAGCATCAGCACTGGACTGGAAACATGCATGCTTGTAGTTAAAGTCCGAGTTTGGACAAGTTAGTGTAAAATTCTACTGAGGCACAGTTGCTTTTCCTTAATAGAAAGGTACCACAGCTGATGGTGGGCTGCTTTGTGCGTAGGCCTCTCTATAATTCTAATTTAGACAAGCATCTGTTTTATACATTTTAGCATTAACTAGCCCATTAACGTCTTAGAAGTAAAAACATTTTGGTAGTTTGTATTGGTCACAAAATTTCTCATGAAATTGACACGTCATTAAATCTAGTATTAAAATATTTCACCCAAATACAGAATATTTATTCTTTAGAATCGTAGAATCTGAAGCAGTTGTCAGAGACTTCAGTGTTTTATCTCAAGCGGTTTTAATACCCAGTTTAGTGTGTATGGTGGGACAGTGTGCTGTAACCTGGGAGACATGGGAACCTGAGAAGTGGCATCTCAGTGTTCAACATTTGTTAAACAGTGCGTCACTGCTTATTAATAATTCAGAGTTCTTGTCTCTCTCACTCACTCTCTTTTCCTGTTACATCTCATTCCTCGAGAAAGAGCACGCTGTATACCCGACCCCCATCATAACAGGGAAGACCGCAGGTGGTTTCATTTATTCAATGCAGCTTTCTCTTTCTTAGAGCAGCACACAGTGTGCTTGGAAGGTAGTGGTGGTGGACGAGGAGATACCCCCCTCACAACATAGGGCCCTTTGAGTGCTTAGAAAAGCACAAAAGTGCTATATAAATATAATAAATTATTATTATTATTAGTGGCAAAATAATCTTATTTTTATCAGTTAATGTAATTTTGTATACATAATAAAATAAATAATATAATAATTGATGTAGTTGATATATATGATTAATAATTTATTTATTTAAAAAAAAACAAACACTGAAAACTGAGTAAATAAACCTAGCTTTCACCAACTTATGAGGGAACCTAAGTGTCTGGGGTGTCTAGCTTGAGAAATGTCTCACCTGAACTTGTGGGGTCACTGCTTTAGCCCAAACCTTGTTATTTCTGGACTTGCCTCTGATTGGAGAAGGCAATTTGGAAACATTTCTTCCATGCTTTTTTGCCACAGTGACAAACTCCATATTTCCAGTTACTGTACTTTCTCAGGAAACCTCATATCCTATTAAACCTGTGCCACAGTGAGACCATAAAAACCAAACTAGTGTGTGCCTGTGTGGAGAGAAATGTCCAGAAAGCTATATTACACCAGTTCCTTAGGATTACGTCATTGTTGTCCAAACTGAAGCACAAACTTTTAATTCACTCACCTGATGATGGAGGTTGTTTTTACTCCTGAGATCTTTCCTCATCCCATGTTAGCTGAGGGTTTTATCTTTTTCCTGTGTAATGCACTGGGGCTGGTAAACCTCCCGTGAACCAGTAGCAAATTCTCTAGAAGATATTTAGAGTTGGCATCGGCTTCAACCTTGAACTCACTCTTGATGTCTTAAGCTGTTTTGTTTAAGTGCACTGAGGATCTTTACACGCTGAAGAAATTAGTAGTAATTGCCCTCAGAAGTGTAATCTCGGTCTTTATTCAAACGTGGTACAGATGACAGCTAAAAAGCGTGTGTTGGCCACCATGAGCCTAAAGAGTGAGTCACTAGTAAAGCACGCTGATAAGGGATTTTATAGGACCTCATAGCTTTAGGGTTTTACAAATGTACTATATGAATGGCTATCTTTGTAGAGAATTGAGCTTTACAATTCTAGTGTAGTTTAATACCTTGATAGGGCATACAGATAGTCTCAGTAAGTGGTTTTCAACTGGATTTGCTTCAGGATTTTACATTGGACATTTTAATATTTGAAGCTATTAAGGATTTGATATGTATAAAATTCAATTTAAATCTGTTTTTAATTTACAAAATGTAGAATATCTAAGAAGTTCCCAAAAAATCATTGAAATTTGTGGCAGTATTATAAACCATTAACATTTGTACAATGCCAACACAAATACTCCTTGCATTTTTTCTTTAATGGATGCTCAGTGAATTAGTTTTAGATTCAGACAAATGATCCAACTGAAATGATCCTTCTTTGCTCATCTGTCACCTGCTTCCTCAGACTTAGCATAGCTCAACTGTCATAAAAACCAACTAAGCCAGTGTCATATCAGTCAGGATCTTTTATTAAGACCCGCCTGCCACCTTCACCGTTTAAACCAACCAACTCCAGCCTCTTGACGACAGCTGGATGGCTAAAAGCAGAAAGCCCAAGGAGGTCTGGCACTGTCGTTGTCTAAATACTGAAAACTGAGCGGGAGTGAATTCCATACCCATTTAGTCTGCGGAAACTGTGGCAACTGCTCATCCGTATTCAGACATTTCAGACCCATCATAAGCATGGGTTTTGGTGAAAGATTTTCTCATTCGTCCCTCAAATAGAGCCAAGTTTCTTAAACTGATATATCCTACTCTGTGATGGTTTCTGCCTCATTTTCATAGTTCATCATGAATGCAATCTCTTACTGTTTTAATGTTTCTAACAAAAATAATAAGGCTATCAGCAGTTTGAATGTTATGAGGAAGATTCTCAAATCCTCTGTGGTCCAACATGAGGCAGAGTTTGCCTCTGTGCCTATGCAGAAATGCTGTGTGGTGAATAAGACTGCCGGCCCCCCACAAGTTTTCCTCAGACGCCTCTGTCAATCACTCAGTCTGGCCTCTGTTTATTCTGTGCGATCATGATGGAGAAACCGTCAGTTCCTCCAGCCCCCTCGACAACCTTTTTATGCTATGTATTTTAATAAGCCGTTAAATATAGGAATGAGACACATTGTGTGGCAATGCATCGTGGGCCTCCATGACCTCAGAATCTGTTTAAATTGGCTCAGAGTGGCCCCCAAGTGCCCCACAATCTCTGCTGCTTTCATTAGACTCAACATTGGGCTGACCACACTTCACAAAAACACCAATAGGGGGTCTCCTGATCCTAGAACTGCAGGTTTGGGGTTTTTAATCCCAGAGAGAACTGATTTTTTTTTGGGTCCTTAATGATCTCTTATTTCAAATCAGTTGTTTCGACTCAGCCTGTGTGACTCCAATGAGATTTGTGTTTCAGATCACTCATACAGTACTGACGATCATCGTGGACTTTGTCCTGGATGTCCTTGGACATGTGATTTGTGTGTTAGTGTGACCCTTTACACATGACAGGCTAAGAACTTATCACATGTTAATGGAGGTCTTAGATAGTAGATTAGGACAGACAGCATGGAGCCCTGCCGGGCAACTGTGTTTGCGGGGTTAATTATTTGTAAATGCCAACCATTAGAGGCACCAAACCACTCAGAAGTGTCCATACACACAATAATATTGGTTTAGGCTGTAGATTTATGTCTGTGTAGTGTTAATATTTGTGATAAAAGTATAATTTTAAACATTTTTTTGGTCTTCTACCGCTTACACAAACCCGTTGACTCATTCTGGCCACTAGAGGGAGCCTGGTTTAACAGCTTTGCAATGAATGAAAACAATCATGTGGTTTCATCTGGTGGGCTTCTTCCTTGTTAAAAAATGACACTGAAGTCCAGATTCAATATTTCTTTTCTTCCTTAAGTGAGTTCCGTGAGTCTCATTGGAGAACTCTTAAACAGAACTGACAAGGACAAATTGCATTTGTAATCCACTTATGTATAGAGACCACAACGGCCCGCAGTGATGATCTGCCATCGTTATGCATTGAGGTTTGGATAATACAGACTTTACCAACAGCAACTCTAATCAGCGCAAGTGCAAAGACTCCTGAGGTTTGTTGCAATTCCAGCCAAAGTAGTATAATTTCCTAATTGTGCTAGTGCACTTCTTCAGTGGTGTATAAAATATCATCCCAAGTCGGACCATCTGTAGCAGATTGCTTCACAGAGGATTCAGCTTTCACACATATGACAAGAGGAGAGATGCTTTCCAAACACATGCTCCAAACTCCTGTCTGGCCTTTTTGTCTGAGTTATATCATTCTCTCTGCTCAGAATTAGTGGCTAGGTTTTACTCTTTAGTATGGTTTTAACAAAGACTAAAGATTTCTTAACAATCAACTGCTTTAATGTTTTTTGAGTGGTTTTGGTTTGAACTTTCTGTAACATTATGTGAACATCCCACCTATTCGATTGTGTTGGGATTGTAGTGTCAAAAAAGAAGGCCTTATCCTGCCACATGTGGCTCACTCTTCCAAATAAGAATGATTCTGTGCCACATGCCATTAATGTTGGTACCGAAGTCTCTTTAAGCTATAATTGTAACGTTCCGGGCAGCTATTTACAGTCATTCGAGTACAGCTGTTTATAATGACATTATTGGTTTATTATTATGTTCCAATAATAGTTTAGTTTTTCAAAATAGGAATAAAAGGTCATATGTGTTCAAGACTAAATAAAGTTGTTGTGATATTTAGCATTACATTTTCTCTCCTTTTTATATGTACAAGTGGCTTATCTCTGCTATAATTTCTCTGATGGTATGCACTCAATCTGAATATGACTGGAAAGAAAATATATTTTCCATTAGGAAGCAAATGACGATTAATTGCTCTTTTATGTAAAAACGATTCGCAAGAGATGTCTATATTATTATAGGATAATCTTTTGATGTTTTATACACTACGTTATTAAAGCCGTTAGGACTATCTGAAAGTATCACAGAAAAGGCACGTTAGAATAATGGGAAAGATATGCATGTGTGGAGTGTGTTTTGAAAAGGCGTAGTGCGTGAATAAGAGCCTGTACAACATGTGAAAGCAGCTTACTTTTTACTGCCCTGACTGGGGGAAGCCTCTCCTTTCTGAAGCAAACGCACCCCTTTCTCATGCATTCCAGCTGTCCGTGAGAGGCAGTAAAGGATTCGTAGATCTGCATTGGTATCTATGTCATAATACTGTGCACTGCTGTGTTAATGCCATTGTGACAGTCTGCTCTTCTCCTGTTTTGCAGGTGTAAAGAAACCTTGGCAAGATGACTCTGTTTAATGGTTTTGGGAAAAACACATGTGGACAATTAAGGATGTGGGTATTCTGGAGGCTGAGGATGCTTTTTGTGCTTTGCGTAGTAGTGGAACTATTAACTGTAATGGTTGGAGGTGAGGGTACACCAGGTATTTTGGAGCTCCAGTTAGATGAGGAGCAACCTGCGGGGACAATAGTGGGCGACATTAGCGCTGGTTTGCTACCTGGAGTTACAGCTTCTCTATACTTCATCTCTGATCACGAAGGCACCGGCATCAGCAGTGATCTCCACATCGATGAAACAACAGGCATCATCAAGACTGCAAGGCGACTGGACCGAGAGGAAAGGGACCATTACAGTTTTATAGCAGTAACTATGACAGGTTTCACAGTCAAGGTCTCCATCACTGTAAATGATATCAATGACCATTCCCCGGCATTCCCCAAGAAGAAAGCCACTTTGAAGATCCCAGAGCAAACAGCGGTGGGAACTAAGTTTTCTCTTGAGCCAGCCACTGATGCGGATAAAGATCAGCTTACCGTACAAGGATATCAGATCAAGGAAGGCAATGTAGGACAAGTGTTCCGTCTCGAGACCAAAAGAGCAGCAAATAAAGTCCTTTACCTTGACTTGGTGGTCAATGGAGTCTTGGACCGAGAAAAGAGATCCTCCTACTCCTTGGTGTTGGAGGCCTTTGATGGTGGATCTCCAAGGAAAACTGGTCAAATGACTCTTGATGTTTTGGTGCAGGATATCAATGACCATGCTCCGACTTTCAACCAGAGTCGCTACAATGCCATCATCTCTGAGAGCCTTCCTCAGGGAAGCAACATCCTGCAAGTTTTCGCAACAGATGCTGATGAAGGAGACAACGGTCTTGTGTTGTATGAGATAAACCGGCGACAGAGTGACCCGGACCGATACTTCGTCATCGACCCTCGCTCTGGAATCATTACGCTCAATAAGCTTCTTGACTACGAGGTGAGGAAGGTTCATGAGTTGGTCGTCCAAGCCAGAGATAATGCGAGCCATCCAGAGATCACCAATGCCTTCGTTACAATCCATGTGCGAGACTACAATGATAACCAGCCAACCATGACCATTATCTTTCTCAGTGAAGACGGCTCGCCCCAGATCTCAGAAGGTGCTCAGCCGGGCCAATACGTTGCAAGAATCTCTGTCTCGGACCCTGATTACGGCGAGTACTCCAATGTCAACGTGTCTCTTGAAGGAGGTGATGGGAAATTTGCCCTGACCACTAAAGACAGTATCATCTACCTCATCTATGTAGACCAGACTCTGGATCGGGAAGAGAGGGATTCTTATGAGCTTCGTGTCATGGCTACTGATTCTGGAACCCCACCGCTTCGTGCAGAGTCCTCGTTCACAATTCATGTCACCGATGTCAATGACAATCCGCCTCTCTTTGACCAACAGGCTTACAAGCAGACCATACCAGAAGTGGTCTACCCAGGTAGCTTTGTGCTGCAAGTGACTGCCAGGGACAAAGACCAAGGTCCCAATGGTGATGTCCGCTACAGCATCCTACCAGACAAGAAGACTCATGCCAGTTGGTTCACCATTGACCCCATCACAGGTATCATAACCACTGCAACCAAGCTGGATTATGAGACGGACCCAAAGCCAAGTATCAAAGTAGTGGCCACTGATGGAGGACGACCGCCATTATCCTCCACTGCTCTGGTAGAAATAGACCTCCAGGATAGTAACGATAATGAGCCAGTGTTTAAAAGCAGCTTCTACAATGTTTCAATCAAGGAGAACACGTCAGCAGGGACCTGCTTCCTTGAGGTAGGATTGACTATGTTTTCCTTTTATTTGTGTTTCTGTGATTATTTCTCTGATAATTCATGGCCATGAGTTTTTTCAAGTTTTGCAGTGCTAAATGTAACTGAAATTTTTACTAGGGCTGGGTATCCATCCCGATTTCCTTATTTAGATTATTGTAAATTATGATTCACAAGCTGACAATTTGATTCTGATTTGGCTTGATTGTGATTTATTTGGCTATATTTCAGTAATAATGTCCATTTTTGCTTGTATATGACTAATGCTGTAAAATATACAGATTGTATACTGATTCTGGCTTATAAGAGTCACTATAAGTTATCAATAAGAGTCATTTGTTGGGGCAATTGGGCAATACTGGTCACTCTGTGTGTTTCTGATTCAATGATTGGTGAAAAAAATGGAAAATCAAGATTTGTACCCAGTGCTACCTTTGGCTATAGCAGAAGGAACTATTCTACATACCATCCGATATGTCTTGAAACATAATTTAGAAGTATTGCATATATTTGTTTTGGGTCTTTTATATTGCTTGAAAGATTCATGGTTGTGGAGCATTGAAAATTTGTAATTTCACTCACCAAGACAATTTGTAATTATGGCACACGATTAGCAGATATTATCCTGTCATGGAGACTTGCAGAAAAGTTGCTTGGCAGATGGCAAAATTGTGCTTTGTTGTTCTTTTGAAATGTTGGTTTAAGTCTGTTGCCATGATAATTGTTGCCACCACGTGGTAACTGGGCCAACTGTGTTCTCAAGCTGTTTTTACCCCTGTGGAAAAGAAATGAAAATTAGGGCATGTATTCTTTTTTTCCTCCATTTTTTCCCCCAATAATAAGCAATTCCAGACTTCAAAGGACCTCTGTAATGTCCGTTTCCAACAGAAGCATCTGTTGAAAAATACCCTCCAGAACAAACTTTGTTAGATAAATACTGGAATTCCACATTGTTGCTGGTTCATTTAACTTATATTTGGAAAGAGTCGCTGGTCAGTGTTTGATGGAATTTGGTATGTGGGTTCACAGTATGGAGAAGAAGTAGGAGAGAGAGTGAAAAAGACAGATAGAGAGACAATAAGAGAGAAAGAAGCTTTGCCACACACATAGAGGGATGCATAAAGTCAGGAATAAAAAGGAAGCTGGAAGTGAACAATAGAGACCGTGCAGTGAATCTTAAAAACTATGGGATATTAGAAAGAATTCTATGAAACCAGAAGATATGAAAGTTTAGCAGAGAGCCATTTAAATTAGGGCACACAGCAACACAGTTGGTTTTTCAGTACCCTTGCAGTAACTTTCATTCCAGCATATTTCCTTTTGATCTCACTGGACTAGGCTAAGATAGTTTGTATTTATTTTTTATTTTTTTGGTATTTTGGCATGTGTACCACCAATGGTCACTGGTTCTGATCCACTAAGTGACAGGACTTGGCTTGTCTTAGTATTTTCTGCCCTAGACAATGTAGACTTAAATCGGTTAATTACTGAAACACTATTAACTAACGTTTTCATACAACTGGAAACTTTGGCGTGGTCAGTAATTTTGGAACATATTTCAGCACTAAAAATGTACATCTTATTTGTGCACCACCTGCCATCTAGTTTAACCAGACCATAAATGGACTAAAATTATGCTATCATTCCTTCAGCGCAAACATGTCTCCTTTTTATGTATATTAGGATCATATTAGATTGTGCCTTGTTCATTTCGCACTATTTGCCTGGCATAATTATAGTCACACTATTACAGATGTTTGTGTACATTTTCTGTTGACCATGGCTGTAGATAATCATCACATAATAGAGAAGATCGTCATAACGCACACCAAAACAGACAGCGTAAAGCAATAAATACATAATTTCTTAGTGAATTTGAATTAATAGTGAAGGGATTTGTGTTTCATTAGTGTTTATATAATAAACTGATGTTAGATAATATAAATTTTAGCACACCTCAGAATAAACATGCATTTGTCTATAGGAAATTTAAGACGTTGATTAGTAGTCGTGAATGAAAGATTGGATTGACGAATGTATATTTTTAGTAGTTTAAATTTCAACCACTATCCCCCAACACAAACATTCACTGCCAGTCCATTTCCTCAAAAAACATGCCTGTTTAACTTAGCTTATCTATATAATAGAATGGTGTATTATTTACACACTGCTGAAAGAGAAAACTGCCTTTTATTTATATTTCGGTTTCCTTTCTACTCCCGCGAGTAATTTCTCATGGAAGCAGTCTGCTCTAGTTTTCTGTTCATTGTTCTGACCATCCGACAGATTTCGTGAGTAGGGTGCGCAAACCAAACCCTGTTCGGGACAGTCCCTGTTATAGCGTGTTGGAATAAGAATGACCCTTCTGTATATATTGGACAGAGGTCTCTCCACCCAATGCACTCATGTATCAACCTTTGGGCTTTTCCATTAGAACCGTTACACTTGCACTTTTACACTGATCTCAGAACAGATTTTGTTTCCATCGAAGTGTAAGAAACTGATTCCAAGCCAGTGTACATTGTCTACCCATTACTAAAACCAAAGGTCAGTTCCCTCATGTTCACATCTGATGTCTCTCACTTTGCGGTCTGATGCATTTAATGTATCTCTTATAGGTGGTCTGGAACATATAAGTTTAATTCAGAACAAATGAGAGAGAAATGGTCTTACACCCACTCAGGACAAAATATAGACAAACAAATCTCCCAGTGTCATCAAGAGCATATCATTCTTTCAGTATGTGCCTTGATTACTTTCACATTTGAGAGAATCTATAGTGTTTACGTTCTCTTCTCTGAGGAAGAAAGATCTTTTCCTGAGTCGTGCCTTGGCAGCTAAGGGTTAGGTTGAACTGGACAGCACTTCAGTGCCTAAAACAATTCATTTGTATCATATGGATTTATTGTATGCTACGTATTTTTTTTTGGCAGGGTAGAGAATTTATGTTCACAGGTGCATATAGTGTTACATTCTCCACATTAAACTGCAGAAAACACTTTTCTTCACCTGTCGGACCAATTGTATGCACTTTTGTGTTGAATGGGATTTTTGTCCTATAGACTAATCACATTTAATAACCTGGGCTCTGGAGAACATCTGGACTGATGCTTGTAGAGGAAGCTACCTGGAAAACAGCTTCCTGTAACACAAGACCAGCCCCCTGGTGGGGTCACGTTAAAAAGTGCCCCACCGGAAACAGGATCCAGACTACCTACACGTAGTCTGTGCCATTCGGCAGTAGAGCACACAAACCTTTTTTGTTGTCTGTAAATGGTGATAAATATCTATGTGAGTTGTTCAAGTGTTTGATAAAACCTCCTTAAAATTTCTTTTTTCATGCCCAATAAACCCCTTTCTATTAAAGCAAAACAATTAGTAAAGTCACTAAACAAACACATCACGAATTTTATACATTTTCTTAATCTCAAATACGGGCTGAAATCTTGGTCCTGTGGACGTGGGGTGCAAGTATGCCTCATTTGTTTGAATTCTCACCCCATATGGCGTGAGGCATCAGCCTTTTCTTAGTTTCCTCTACTCAGTTTTCCCAATTGCATTGTATTATCCAGTTTGGTTCCCTTCACCCTCTTTGTAGTGAAATGCTTACATTTTCCTTAAAATGCTTACACTATCCATTTTTTTGTATCGGTTTATATTACATATTTTAGTGTGCATCCTCATTTCTCCCGTTTTATATTTACATTACGTTATTTGCCGTCGTCTACAGAATTAAAAAATGAATAATTTAATAATTAAATGTAGGCATAATTTTTAACAAATTTCAAAATTAATATCCATTTTTCATACTTTATAGGCATTTACATTTATGCATTCCTTCATTACATTTACCAGGTGCTTTTATCAAAACTGACCTACAATAAATTAAGTATTAATTTTGTATTCCATTGAATTAAGTATTCCAGAGAGCCCTTCACTCACTCCTGATTTCCAATCTTCTCATGCCTCTGTCATTCCTTTATCTTCAATTCTGTTTGATTTCCTCATCATTCTTTTATTTCTCTCTATATTTTTCACACACATTTTTTGCATTTCCTACTACTCTTGTGGCTGTTCAACCTTCGCTCTTCTGCGAGCCTGATCTTCAGTGCTGTTGTCTCAGGGTAAAGCAGAGCAGCTGTGGCTGTATCTGGTGACATAGTGTTGAGACTGGCAAGCTCAAAGGTTTCAGGGGCAGTGGTGCTGTTTAAGATCAGCTAATTGAATTTCATGATGTGTTGAGATGACTATTGCCATGTATGAATCCTTAGGGTCCAGAATGTTGCTGTTGGAGAGTTGCTTCACGGGACAGCAGGTGGTTGATGGCTTTAGAGGTGATGATTCATTTGTATGGTGAGGTCAGCATTTTGGATAATTTTCCCAGAGTGTCATATTTGATATAATAAGAGATAAAGATGAAAAACAGCGATGGCCAATCATGATTGTAGGTTAGTAGAAGCCATATAGACTTTTTCTGGAGATGGTTAGATACGATCCGGAAAATTCTCATGAGATATTACATTATAATTGAGAAATCCAGCTTTAGTCAAGACATAAAGCTGTCGTCTGAGAGAACAAACAAGCACAGCAGTAACAGGATACACAAGTTTGTTTAGCATCTCAACAATGTAAATCTGCAAACACTTGTATTTTTCCATTGCTCGTTTGTCTCCTCAGTATTACAATAGTTCCTGTGACAAAATCTGAAATGTAGACAACCGCAATTTTCCACTGTTGTGTCTTGGTTTTGTTATGTCTCACATGTATAATTCTTTGTGGTCAAAAGGAGATTTCAGAGCAGCAATTCTCAAAGCGTCAGGGGCACCTAGAGCATATTAGATGAGGCGAATGATGATAATTCGCCAAGTAAGAATAATTAAATACCATTTAAAACTTGAAGTTTGCTTCCTTCTTTTCTGAGAAGATCAGTAATATCAGAAAGGAGATTGGCACATCTTCTAGTTATGCAGAGGTCACACAGATTCAACCGCAATTTAAAAAGAAGTGACTATGTCTGATTTTGAAGCAATTGATAGCAAAATTTTGGAAGAAATAGTACAGCAACTTAAATCATCAACCTGCTATCTTGACACACTTCCCACATATTTTTTCAAAAGTGTGCTCAACTGTTTAGAAGCAGATGTCTTAGAAGTGGTGAATGCCTCACTTCTTTGTGGGACATTTTCAAACTCCCTGAAAACTGCAGTTGTTAAGCCCCTTCTGAAAAAGCGCAATCTTGATAACACAATGTTGAGCAACTATAGACCAATATCAAATCTTCCTTTCATAGGTAAGATTATTGAAAATTTAGTTTTTAACCAGCTGAACAACTACTTAAACTCAAATGGATACCTGGACAATTTTCAGTCTGGTTTTCGAGCGCATCACAGCACAGAGACAGCGCTTATTAAGATAATAAATGATATTCGCTTCAATTCTGATTCTGGCAAGATATCAGTGCTGGTACTACTAGATCTTAGTGCTGCGTTTGACACTGTGGATCATAACATACTTCTAGAGAGACTGGAAACCTGGGTCGGGCTTTCTGGGATGGTACTCAAATGGTTCAAGTCATACTTAGAAGGGAGAGGTTATTATGTGAGTATAGGAGAGCATAGGTCTAAGTGGACGTCCATGACATGCGGAGTCCCACAAGGCTCAATTCTTGCACCACTCTTGTTTAGCCTGTATATGCTCCCACTAAGTCAAATAATGAGAAAGAACCAAATTGCCTATCACAGCTGTGCTGATGACACCCAGATTTACCTAGCCTTATCTCCAAATGACTACAGCCCCATTGACTCCCTCTGCCAATGCATTGATGAAATTAACAGTTGGATGTGCCAGAACTTTCTTCAGTTAAACAAGGAGAAAACTGAAGTCATTGCATTAGGAAACAAAGACGAAGTTCTCAAGGTGAATGCATACCTTGACTCTAGGGGTCAAACAACTAAAAATCAAGTCAAAAATCTTGGGTTGATTCTGGAGACAGACCTTAGTTTTAGTAGTCATGTCAAAGCAGTAACTAAATCAGCATACTATCATCTCAAAAACATTGCAAGAATTAGATGTTTTGTTTCCAGTCAAGACTTGGAGAAACTTGTTCATGCCTTTATCACAAGCAGGGTAGATTATTGTAATGGTCTCCTCACCGGCCTTCCAAAGAAGACCATTAGACAGCTGCAGCTCATCCAGAACGCTGCTGCCAGGATTCTGACTAGAACCAGAAAATCTGAGCATATCACACAAGTCCTCAGGTCCTTACACTGGCTTCCAGTTACATTTAGGATTGATTTTAAAGTACTTTTACTCATTTATAAATCACTCAATGGCCTAGGACCTAAATACATTGCAGATATGCTCACAGAATATAAACCTAACAGACCACTCAGATCATTAGGATCGAGTCAGTTAGAAATACCAAGGGTTCACACAAAACAAGGGGAGTCCGCTTTTAGCTATTATGCCGCCCGCAGTTGGAACCAGCTTCCAGAAGAGATCAGATGTGCTAAAACATTAGCCACATTTAAATCAAGACTCAAAACTCATGTTTAGCTGTGCATTTGTTAAATGAGCACTGTGCTACGTCCGAACTAACTATACTAATGTATAATCATTTTCTATTCTTAACTGTTTTAAATTCTTTTTAAATAAATTTTTATATCATTTTGTTTTTATTATTATTATTTTTTTAATTCCTTGTTTTTATGTTATTTTTAATGACTATTTCACATCCTTTTATGTAAAGCACTTTGAATTACCACTGTGTATGAAATGTGCTATATAAATAAACTTGTCTTGCCTTGCCTTGCCTTGCCTTGCCTTAATAGAAGCAAACTTTAATCCTAATTATGTTTCTCAGTTTAGTAGGCTATAACTCTACCTCTGTGGACATGGTTTAGCATGGAAGAAAACAGTTTTGGTTGCCTTAAAGGGATAGTTCACCCAAAAATGATGTCGCATGGACTATTTTAACAATGTCCTTACTACCTTTCTAGGACTTGAACATGGTAGTTGCATTGCTGTCTATGCAGGGTCAGAAAGCTCTCAGATTTCATCAAAAATATCTTCATTTGTGTTCTGAAGATGAACAAAGGTCTTACGGGTTTAAAACAACATGAGGGTGAGTAATTAATGACAGAATTTTCAGTTTTGGGTGAACTTTCCCAGAAATTAATATTATCCATTCATTCTTTATAGGCAAAAAGAGAAACGTTCAGTAGATTTGCTTTGAACTTTGCATGAAAGTGTATTTTTTCTCAGCTCCTACTCTCATGAAGCAGTGCTCAAAAAACATAGTATTTTGCAATTAACTTTTTTTTTTTTACTATACTGTCATTTCTTTATTTGACTGTGTCATTTGCAGTGCTTTCATCGGCTGTGTAGGTCATTTGCTAATAAAAGATGTTAAGTACACAGTCTTGTACCTTTTGAGATCTGCAAAAATTGTAAGAATCCCTATGGAGAAAATAAACGAGAAAAACTCCACTGAAAAATGTCAGTTATATTGGGCTCACCATACAGCTGTGATTAAGAAACAACTTACATTCTTGTGTGGAGCACAAAAGATGATATTTTGAATAAATTATGGCAGAATCTTCACTTTTGGGTGAACTGTCCCTTTAAGCATTTTTTCAACAAACACCCCTCAATCTCCTCCCCTCCTGCTAGCTGCTGTAGTTCAAATCTGCTTAGCTAGTTTAGATCTCAGTGCTGCATGGGGGCAAAAATGCATCCAGTCAAAGAGCCTAATGAGGCCTGAATAAAAGCGATTAGAGTTTAGTGAAAAGGAAATTAGGAGAGGTGACTAGAGATGGGTAATTGCTCACAATCTGCCTTTATTTCACACATACACTACTAACATTCAAATGCAGTTCTCACTCCTTTCCCCTGAATCTATTTCAGACTACAGTCTCGTTCTTTCAATCTATGGTGTCCATCCTCCAAAATAAGCAGGCCTTTCCCTCCCTTTTTTAAGCCTTTTTCATCAAAGATCTCAGATGAGTGAAATTTAATAACAAGGCTACTGTGCGCACCAGACGCAGCCAGTAATAATACCTGCTGTATTGATTTAATGAACAGGTTGAGGCGAACAGTCCATTAAAGCCCGTGGACCTACGCTAAGGTTGGATTAGAGCGTGAACCACAGCGTGGTGGCGGTAATCTCTTCTTCTTTCGCTCACTCCATCTTTACAGTCATAAACAATTGCCTTTATAAGCTGACATGCCAATAAACAGGACACATATACACACGGTGCCATTAATTGTGGTCACTCTAACCCATCCTTGCTTTGCAGACTGTCAGGCACCTAGATTATCCCTCCAACACACCCAGTAATCTTGCTGTCACCCTGGTGGTCTCTTCTCTGACCTCCATCCCACTCGGTTGATGCTCTGCCAGCTCAGCCACTTTTCTGCCACTCATTGAACCCTCTGGCCTTCACCCTCATTCGCAGGACTGTTATTTCCCTCCGTGTGCTGCCATTACATAATGCCCTGTCAGTATTTTTAAGGTTTGTTTGCATTACTTTTAAGAGGCTGTACATTAACCTGAGGTTTTTGTTTGATGGGAAAGGGAGCTTACTGCATTTTTCCAAACCTCACGCTGAGTTGATTCATCTACCCTTGGCAGGGTTTGGGTAAACTTTGTTTGAGCTGGCATCCAAGCGTGGCTCTGCAAGATTTAACTCTGTGGAAAAAACCCTGACTGCCGAGGAGAAAGATACGGAGGTGCTTCTACTCAAAATTCACACATTGTGCCTGTTTTATTCCCCTCGAGCTGTCATATTCATGTGATTAATAATCAAGGTCTTAGATCAATGCTAAAGTACTGATTTATGTCCACTTGTATTGCTTATTTTAGTGCTCTTCTTTAGAAAGCATATAAGTGTAGAAATATTTGGAAATTCATCCATCATTTTTTCAGCTGATTAGAGGTTTAGAGTATTTTTATTCAGGGAAAAATGGCTTTTTAATCCTTTCATAGTCAATACAGTTTTTGGCCCGTTTGTGTAGGCTAGTTGTCTCAGTTTGCTCATTACTTTGTGACACAAATGTTACAATGTGTTTCTTATCCTACCGTTCAAAGCAGTTTCAGTTGGCATGGCCCTTTCTTTTCCAGTCCACGTTTGTTTCAGATCAAAAAAGGACGGCCTCTGTAGGCCTATTGAAAATATCTTGGGCCGCAGAGCCTGGAAAAATAAGATTGTCGACCTCACGTCTCTGTCAGGCTGATCAAACTTGTGCAGGGTGCTTAAAAGTATTACAGTGAATATGAGAGAGAGTTCCAGTAGCTGCGTTCAGCCAGGCTTTATGTCTGCTGTCACTCATGGCTTGGAAGGAAAGAAACATTCATTTGAATTCATAATGCCTTTTCATATGGAGCTCTTGCTTACAATGGTAATAAATGGGGCCAATTTAAGGGGGGTTTAAAAACTTGCACTACTGTTCAAAAGCATAAAGAAATCAAAACTTTTATTCAGCAATGATGCATTACATTTATCAAAAGTGACAGTAAAGACTTAGATTATTACCTAAATAAATAAATACATTCAGTTAATTTGAACTTTCTGTTGATCAAAGAATCCTGAAAAATTCTGTATCACTGTTTCCAAAAAATAGTAAGCAACACAACAGTTTTCAACATTGATAATAATAGGAAATATAGCAGCAAATCAGTATATAGAATGATTTCTGAAGGATCATGTGACACTGAAGACTGGAGTAATGGATGCTGAAAATTCAGATTTGCATCACTGGAATAAATTATTTTTAATATGTATTCAAACTAAAAACAGCTGTTTTAAATTTTAATAATATTACTGATTTTATTTTCAAATGAATGCAGCCCTGTTAAGCAAAAGATTCTTTTTTAAAAAACATTAAAAATCTCGCTGACCCCGACCCCAACATTTGAATGGGAGTGCTTTGTTTTATAAAAGTTCTTACATTAATCCTTCTGTTAAAAGTTGTGTGTTATTTAAGTTGTACGTTTTTTTTCTCACATTTTGTTTTAATGGCCCTTCTCATTTTTATGGTTTTAAGCATTACACGGTCTTATCAAAAAAGTTGTAAAATTGGACAACTTCACAGAGTAAAGGTTAGTAGATTTTATATCACGTTAACACATTTATACCGTCTTGTGGCTGCAATACTGAAACAGTGAGTGTTTTAATGTTTACCACTGGCCCCTTTCACAAGCGGCTTATGGTAAACAAGATTTTTTTAAAGAAAAGGAGGGATAAGTCAAAAATAGTTTTTGAGGTACATTTACATTTACATTTATTCATTTAGCAGACGCGTTTATCCAAAGCGACTTACAGTTGGGGAATACATCAAGATGTATTAAACATCTTTTTTGTGGTAAACAGTATCATCCCACAATTGCTTTTATTTGATCTTAGCTTGTACTGAACCTGGAATAATCCTTAAAAACGATGGCATTCTGTGGAAAATACTTCTGCCATGCAGCTGTGGTGATAACGATTGTCTTCTACACTCCAGGTGATGATTTTGACCCTGGTTCAATGGCCATCTGTGGTGTGTTGGACAATTCATTATTGTTCCAGTAGCATGCACTGCTCTGAGCTCAAGTGTTTTGCCTCGGGATGAGTTTACCCCTGGAATGCAGTGCTTTCGCTGCTTAGCGGATATAAGAGCGCTCCGTGATTGCAGTAGAACTTGACCGGATCATCGGGCTCAACCTGCTCCACCTGCAAGCAGAGATCATTGACTTCTAATAAAGAGCCCTGCACCCCTCATAATGAGGTGGAGATATTTCTTTCGATCTAAAGATTGGGTAGATGGGCCAGTGCTGATCAAACAGAAATGTCTGATAAGATCTCTGGACTCTTGAATGTTCAATAAAAGCTCTCAGCTGTCTTGCGGAGAGGCTGTGCCATTATTGGACCATTTCCAACTAATCAATTCATATTCAGGAATCAAACATGGATCATTCAGATCCAGGTGCTGAAAAATAGCAGCAACGCGTCCCTGGATAACCCTGAATCTGCGCCGACCACCAGATGGTTGTGCCCGAACTGTTTAAGAGTGTATTCATCTTATGAGAGCTCTTATGAGTGGATACTACAGAGCAGTGTATGATGCTGTTAAAGGCAGCTGTTTATGAGAGAAGATGAGTTTTGTTTTGGTTGGCTGTTTGCACGTTCGTACAGTTCGCTTACACATAAATTACTACCCCATTATTGACATAGTTGAATGTGTGTGCTACAGCAGCATATAGTGATAAATCAGGCAATCTGGGAGGCTTTCACTCGTAGTTCAGATGTTTCTGGGTCAATGACATTTAAGAGTGTCCGTGTTAAAATAAAGAAAAATCCTTTACAAAATCTAGTGTAAAACACAAGCAGAATTCTCAGAAATTTACTCTATGTATTCTGTTTTCAAATAGCTATTGAAATGTTAATGGTTCTAACCATTTTCCTTGCACACCGAATATGTTTGAGTGAATATATCTTAATATATATTATATAAAATAATATACAGTATATGTTAAAATAATACATATATTATTTTAAAATATAAATTATTTAAAAATATGTGTTTATTTCAAGGCTTTTTTAAATTTATTTATTTATTTATTATTATTTTTTTTACAAATCTCTGAAATTATTAATCCATAAATATCATTGTTCTTTTGGGGACACATGACATTTTTGCAATCTGAACAAACCTTCAGACAAATATCAAATTATCATATATATTAATATTAAAATTATTTTAATAGAAATAATAATAAAAAATAATAATAATAAAAAAATGTTCTCAGGGTTTTACAAAGGTTTTGTTTTCAAGAATTTGCCGATATAATTCTTTTAATGAGGTTTTCCATCATTATGATATCAGAACAGAAGTAATTCTGGACTAAAAATGAGCACCTTATCATGGACTCTTCTATAGTTTTTAATTGAAAAAGGTCATAACAATTAGATCAGTTCATTATTCACCATTGTTCTATCTGCTATATATTGTGTATATATATATATATATATATACTGTGTGTGTGTGCGTGTGTTAGAGCGAGAGAGAATGGAGAAAGATGTCGGCATGTGGTGTGAGTTATTAGCAAGGAATTGTGCCAGTAGTCATGGTTACCATGACAATCTGACAGCGAGGAGGAGGGAGGTGGTGTGTGTCTGTGGTGTGATTGTGTGTGTGTCTCTGTAGGGTTTGTGTGTAGGGGGTAGTAATTTGCTTTCGGCTCATAGCCTGGTTGGCAATGGTCCCTTTTGTCCTTTTTTAGACATTTCTATATTTTATGCTGTTTTAGGTGTGTGTGTGTGTGTAGGTCTGCGTTATGTCTGTCCGGCCTCCCCTCAAGGACATGAGAAGTGGACTAATAAATTATAAGTGTGATCCTTTGTAAGTAAAACTTGTGCACACACACACACACACACACACACACACACACACACACAAATATGCGACGATAAGTAGCCCTTCGTTGTGGAAACAAAACCACTCCCTTACATCTAAAATATCTTCTTGGGTACTCTGCTGCCTAGTGAACTACACACTTTTAATAAAATGGAAGCAGACAGTCTGTAGGCAGTGAGCCATGCTGGTATCACACTGGTAAAGAATAACACCAGCTCTCCCCAGAGATCTCCTCTCTACCAGAACAAAGAGCTGTCCCTTCCTCCAGAGCTCCTTCAGTCGCACTGCCTGCCTTTCCACTGTCCATCATCGGTCTCTTCTGGTTTGACTGGTCATTTTTAGAAGAAAAGGCTCTTAAATTGATCTTTGGCTCAAATGAAATGTTTCAACATGCAATTATGCATTAAATAATAATTTGACGGTGTTGAAATTTAAATTCCAGAGTGATTTCTGGAAGGTTTGCATTATGTGGATATTCTTTTGAATGTTGTGTTGCAATAGATACTGTATTAGTCATAATTGTGATTGATGTCATGTTATCGTACCTTGATAGAGCTACAAGTGTGCATACATAAAATGAGGTTTTCTTTTATTTATTTATTTTACTGAACCCATTTCCCCTCAAACTTAGAATGGTTGTGTGTTTTGTGTGGTTTGTGTGGTTGTTTTAGTATCAGGCTGTGCATACATGTAAATATGCATGTGGGTTATATTATATAGGTGTAAAACAATGGCTTAATTGTTACTGTGCCGTTAGTCTCACGTAGCCAGACCTTCAGACTGACGGCTGAAGGTCTGGAATCCATGGCAGCTTTCATTAGCCAAGGACCGCCCATGACATGTCAAACAACCAATCACAGTTCGTTTCATTCAGCGTCACGTTTCAGGGCGTGGAAATGTCGCCACAATAACAGTGTGTAAAACTTTTGGATGTGTTTTAAAGATTCTATGCCGCGAACATAGAACATATAAAATTGTGCACTCATGATTTTTCTAGAATAACTTTTGCTGCTAAATTATCCACTAACCTAGTTTATAATAGTATTTTTGTCATAGTTTATGATTATATATTTTGTTATTTGTTATTTTTCATTAAAATTAAGTTGTCTATGTTTAGTAGATTGTGTTTAACACATAAAAGAGGTATAGAAGTATAGAAATTCTACATTGATAAAAAAAAATAAATAAATAAAAAAACTGCACTGGTATCGCATCGGATCGGAATCAGCCGATACTCAGAATTTTCTGGATCGGATCGGATCTGAAAAAATGGTATCGTTGCGTCCCTGTAAAAAAGTAACTGTAGTCTGATTACGAGTACTTAATTTTTGGAATCTGATTACTTAATCCAGATTACATGTAATCAGTTACTACCCAGCTCTGTGTGTGTGTGTGTGTCTATATATATATATATATATATATATATATATATATATATATATATATATATGGGTAGTAGGGGTGGAAAGATACATGTATTCGTACCGAATGGTCACGGTACGGACATCTCGGTTTGGTGCATGAGGCCTTACAATGAATACAGGCAATTCACCCCCAATCCAGAAGGGGGCGCCCGCAGTAATGCAACGCTGTTTGATAACCGCCAGCAGAAGAACAGCGAATGCCATGAGTTGCGCACTTGAAAACAAAGCCCCCAGACAGTGACTATGTGCTGATTCTGAATGCGTCTCTCACATAGATTGACAAAGGAGTATACTTTAAAGGCTTGCGCACTCAACTGTTTGCGAAATGGAGCTTTGAGCTCGTGTATCCTACCTCTCTTATTCGGCACAAATCCAAATATTCCATAATATTTCCATATTTGCGATGTAATGTATCTGAATGCTAAACTATTATTTATTGTGTAAATTATACGCTTTGTACTTCAGTCGCGTTCCAACGGTGACACAGAGGCGGGCGCGCTGTTGTTTAGTTCACTGTATTTTATGTTGATAATGTACCAACTGTGCTGTCAAGTTAGCAATGCTGGAACTGATGTGTTTTGTGTGTGTGCGTGCTCCGGCGTGATCACTTCATCTGTTTCCTTATACCAGCACAAAAATGAACTGAAACTCAGCATATATAGGCTACGTTACGTGTCGCACTGTTTTTTCCCCTTGTTTATCTGTAAACTAAATCAAATATATTTCAAGAATTTATTCCTTGTATGTATGTATACTGCAGATTTTATATATATAACATAATGTAATAATATTTAATATTTTCACATCTAGGTGGAAAAAATTGTAATTTGTACTACTGTCTGTTCAAAATAAATTAAAAGAAACCGAGCATAGTAGATTTTTTAATTTTTTTTCCTATTGTACCGAAATCGTATCGAACCGTGACCCCCAAACCGAGGTACGTACCGAACAATCACATCTGTGTACCATTCCACCCCTAATGGGTAGTTATCAAAGTGTCCTATGGTGTGAAGGAAAAATGTAAAAAAAAAAAAAAAAAAAAAAACACACAAAAAAAATAAACTCTAACATTGAAGATAAACCTCTCTCATGCTATTTGTAACTCTAAGAATGAAGATACATTTTTCTCATGTTATTTGTATGTTAGGTTTTTTTTTTCTACATTTTTGCTATGTCACACCATAGGACACCGTCCAATTTTTATTTTTCAACTACCCACATATACACGCACATGCACACGCACACGCACACGCGCACACACACACACAATAAATCATTATTTTATACCAGTTGCCACTTTGCTGTCCAAGTTGTCCATATTAGTATTGGCATTTGGCATTTAACACCAAAATTGGTCAACCACTATTAACCAGTACCTCTAACTTCACGCATGTACAGTGGGGCAAAAAAGTATTTAGTCAGCCACCAATTGTGCAAGTTCTCCCACTTAAAAAGATGAGAGAGGCCTGTAATTTTCATCATAGGTATACCTCAACTATGAGAGACAAAATGAGAAAAAAAAAATCCAGAAAATCACATTGTAGGATTTTTAAAGAATTAATTGGTAAATTCCTCGGTAAAATAAGTATTTGGTCACCTACAAACAAGCAAGATTTCTGGCTCTCACAGACCTGTAACTTCTTCTTTAAGAGGCTCCTCTGTCCTCCACTCGTTACCTGTATTAATGGCATCTGTTTGATCAGTATAAAAGACACCTGTCCAACAACCTCAAACAGTCCAACTCCAAACTCCACCATGGCCAAGACCAAAGAGCTGTCAAAGGACACCAGAAACAAAATTGTAGACCTGCACCAGGCTGGGAAGACTGAATCTGCAATAGGTAAGCAGCTTGGTGTGAAGAAATCAACTGTGGGAGCAATTATTAGAAAATGGAAGACATACAAGACCACTGATAATCTCCCTCGATCTGGGGCTCCACGCAAGATCTCACCCCGTGGGGTCAAAATGATCACAAGAACTGTGAGCAAAAATCCCAGAACCACACGGGGGGACCTAGTGAATGACCTGCAGAGAGCTGGGACCAAAGTAACAAAGGCTACCATCAGTAACAAACTGCGCCGCCAGGGACTCAAATCCTGCAGTGCCAGACATGTCCCCCTGCTTAAGCCAGTACATGTCCGGGCCCGACTGAAGTTTGCTAGAGAGCATTTGGATGATCCAGAAGAGGATTGGGAGAATGATGAAACCAAAATAGAACTTTTTGGTAAAAACTCAACTTGTCATGTTTGGAGGAGAAAGAATGCTGAGTTGCATCCAAAGAACACCATACCTACTGTGAAGCATGGGGGTGGAAACATCATGCTTTGGGGCTGTTTTTCTGCAAAGGGACCAGGACGACTGATCCGTGTAAACGAAAGAATGAATGGGGCCATGTATCGTGAGATTTTGAGTGAAAACCTCCTTCCATCAGCAAGGGCATTGAAGATGAAACGTGGCTGGGTCTTTCAGCATGACAATGATCCCAAACACACCGCCAGGGCAACGAAGGAGTGGCTTCGTAAGAAGCATTTCAAGGTCCTGGAGTGGCCTAGCCAGTCTCCAGATCTCAACCCCATCGAACATCTTTGGAGGGAGTTGAAAGTCCGTGTTGCCCAGTGACAGCCCCAAAACATTACTGCTCTAGAGGCCAAAATACCAGCAACAGTGTGTGAAAACCTTGTGAAGACTTACAGAAAACGTTTGACCTCTGTCATTGCCAACAAAGGGTATATAACAAAGTATTGAGGTGAAATTTTGTTATTGACCAAATACTTATTTTCCACCATAATTTGCAAATAAATTCTTTAAAAATCCTACAATGTGATTTTCTGGATTTTTTTTTCTAATTTTGTCTCTCATAGTTGAGGTATACCTATGATGAAAATTACAGGCCTCTCTCATCTTTTTAAGTGGGAGAACTTGCACAATTGGTGGCTGACTAAATACTTTTTTGCTCCACTGTATATCTACGTTTCTGTAATGTCTTTATGCAATTCTCTTAGGTCATCATTCATAACCCATAGACACCCTCTAGAGTCATTAACACTTGTCTCCTGTATGCATTTTCACTGTATCAAGGTCATATTAAAATAGGCCTGTGCTTCACCATCCTCAGGCTGCTAATGTTTTCTCATGATGCATCAGACCTTTGATTGTGTTTTGTCAGTTGACCGAAGCTGGCTGTCATTTTATCACATAATATCCATGGAGTAAACGGGTTCCTTGTTAATTATTCTAGATTTGGTGTTGGTTTTGTGTGACAGCACACACAAATCAAGATGTCTGTTCCTCTGTGGATCTCATCGAGTTTTGATCCGTAAGGGTAGTGGAGCGTTACATCTGGGGTGATGTCTGCTGTCTACAACCAGTTTTGACTGAGTGGTTGAGGGAAAGAAAAAGGGGAGGAAAAAGAACTGTTAGCTAGGTTTAGCAACCTTGTTACTATGGTAATCAACACCCATGGGATGGCAGGTGTGGGGAAAGAAAACTGATGCAAGATTAGGAAAAATAGAATGTTGGAATGAAGGGCGATGGACATTACACTGACGAGAATTACTGTTGTCTGTAAATCTTTAATAGTCCTTTGTGGACAAATCCACAATTCATTTGTCACTGTATGTTTATGGGTGCAAGTGGATGCCATTTCATTGTTTATGAAATGTCATTTTACATGATGCCATTCCCATTCTGGAACGTTTTTGATTGTTCATAATGATTTAAAACTGGTTGTTCAGGCAACATCTCCTACAACAGCACCGCTCTGTGATCCTGCTTGTGGCGTAATCAAAACCCGTAGAAATTGTTTGACAAACTAAAGGAACCCATAAATCCATGTTTATTTACCATAAGGGAAATTGCTCTTAATCTTCGGCAGCCTTATTTTCCACCATATGAAATCTACTGAGGGCTCACTGTACCTCCTGCCACACAGATGCAAACCATTATGCACAGCTAAAGAGAGAGCAAATCACTCCACCACAACACTAAAAGGCACAATGAAGGCATGTAGACACTTTATGAGCAATAATCAAAGATTCTTTCTGTAATCAAAGAAATCTGAGTTAACAATCGTTCTGAGAGCAAAGCGTCACATCTCTCCCACCCCACCCTGTCTCAGAGCTGTGAAGTGAGCTAATACAAAGCCCTTTGTCTGGGTGGATAATGATCAAACAGGCGGAGGGGATTTCTTGCAGGATTGCACTCTGTTATATTTTTGCCCCTGACCTAATTAAAACATGCACACTGTATGATCTGTGAGGTGGCGTAACGGGAAAATCCAGTCTCCTGATGGAGAACACGACTTCCTTGCTTTCATCTGAATGCTTGGTTCTTTAAACAGCAGCCACTGAAGCTTCAGTTGGTTTGCAGGCACTTGTAATCATTTGATACATTTTTATCTGTGCTGACTGCATAGGGATGCAGAATATATTGGTACAATATAGGTTGATAATGCAGATTTAGTTTTATTATTTATTGGTATGTACCAATATATTGGATATTTTATTGTACAGGATCATTGTATATTAAAAGGTAATCTGTAAAACCACTAGTAATTTAATATAAATATAACACTGTTAAATGTAATCTTTTGCAGAATTCAAATTGAATGCCCATTTATCCATATTATGATGTTTTGTTTATAATTTATTGAAAATATGTAATTTTTATTAATTGAAATTTCTCTCTTTCTCTCTATGTAAATATATTAAATAAATTTAAATTAATAATAATATTTTATGTACATTGTAGTTTAGAAGTAATTCAAAAAGAAGGGAATGTACAACTGTTGATTGCTAACATGTAAAGTATTAAATACCGATAGGAAAACTTAAATAAGTCTGATGTTTTTATCAACCTCTGCATAATGGTTTAAGACTTTTAGCTTTTTCTAATCTGAACAATGTCGCTATCGCAGCAAGGCTGATTCAAAATGGAGTGGTGGACGCCAGTGAAGTCAGATGGTGCCGTAATTTTCAAACTGGATTACCTCATCTGTTAAAGGATCACTTCCTTCCTATGGAGATCTCAGAACAGGAAGCTAACACCTCATGCTGATCAGAGATATGCCGTCTGGACCACAGTGCTGTTTCGATGCTTATCAGCAATTGAAAAAATTAGCATTCCTAATAGGAACATGCATTGTTGTACCACAAACAATATAATAAGGGAATTTCAGAGGTGAAGCTGGGAGCTCACCCCCATCTGGAGCGTGTTTGGTGGAAAAATATTTTTGTAGCTGTTTGAAATTTTAGAATTTGAGTGAATTAATTTTTTCCCGGCCTCCCCGTAAAAGAAATCTGCACATGATTATTTGAATTTTTTTTTTACAGGCTGCCATTTTTATCTCTCTCGCAAATGCATTTGTCACTGTTGCGCTGCAGGGGAGAGAAAAAGAGGAGACGAGACGGGAAGAGAGGCTAGGAGAAGAAAGAAAAGGGAATGTGGGGGTGCATAGTATAATCGTTCATTTATCTTTGGTATTTCTAACCTCCTGGCTTTGCAGATAATTGAGTTGAACAATGCTGCAGTTTGACAGTGCATCGTTAGACATTATTTGTTGTTATTTTTTCACTTCACCCAGAACAAGACTGAGACTTTATGCATGATTTATGCACTTTCAGCATGATGTCTTTGGGCACTGCATCACATTTTACACATTTTTTAAAGCATGTGACCATGTTTTTAAGAGTCTTTAAGGTAGAGTATCAAGTTTAAAATAGGCGTCTCTGGACCCCTGCGTTAAGTTCTACTCTGTTTCACTGTTTTTGAGCACAAGAACACACCCTCCTTTACATGCAGCCTAATAATTTAATAGTAATTGAATTGATAACTCAACCGAACTGAAGCTTTCTTGTAAACACCTCAATAGATCTGTTTGAGCTTGATCCTTATAAAATTAGATAGGATTGAAAGAGGTAAATAGGAAAAATTTGCCTTTTAATTAGCCATTTAAATGATTGAATCCATCTATTTTCTCAGTCAGATTCAAAACTACATTCACAGTGCAGCGGTGCATATTTTTACGCCTTACATTTTACGAGACTACAGACACTACAATTTTATTTGGAATATACGTAATGCATATGTAAATTAATATTTGAATCAGATTGAAATGTTTAGGGTACAGGTAAATTAGGGATGCACGATATTAGATTTTGCCGATATCCAATATGACGATATTTTTCAAATTATTTTGGCCGATAGTCGATGCCGATACCAATATATGTTTCCTTTTGTTTTGAAACAACACCAAGTCTCACCTGTACGGAAATTATAAACAAATAAATTTTAATTTTTAGTTTTGAGCAAAAACGTATTTGTTACAAGTAGTGCTGTCAATCGATTAAAAAATTTAATCGCGTTAATCACAGTCCTGGACTGTGATTAATCATGATTAATCGCAAATTTAAAATACTAGGATTTACCTGTAAATGTGTTGAAATAAAGAAATGCATGACAAACTAGTTTAAGGAAACAGAACCTTTCACATCTCCGCCAGGTATGAGACATAATCCTTATTATTCTTTTATCATTATTCTTTTGTTTTTATTCAGCCATTAACAGCCTTTAAACTGGCAATAAAACGTTTACTAAGCCACATCGCTTCAATCCAAGTATACATTTACCCAACTATTATCAAAAGTATTTCTAAATAAATACAACAAAACATTTTCTTGCGACCTTACGTGAAGTATTATGACAAAATGCATTATGAAGAAGAATTGGACCTGTTCTGCAGGTGCATTAGCGCTAACATTAGCATCATGCTTCATAAGACAATTTATGAGATTAATAGTACACTTTTACTCAGAACTCACTTTAAACCACCATCGAGTGTTTGTAATAACTTCCTTTTACGATCACATGTGGAATTTGGTCGTTTACTGTTGTTAAAATGTGCTCTTTATAGCCTTTTATATCGCTGCACAAATTAGCATTTCAAATGTACACATTCATCTCATGAAAATCACATACAAACCATATCCTATCGTAATCGTGTGTTTATTATCTTATATAATCTATAGTGGCTGTTGTCATGTTTATTTCTGCTGTGTAAAAGCCTTAACGTGTGCTCTGCTGAAACTCACGTTGTTTGTGATGTTTACAACCGCCTCTCCGTTCTTAAGTTGCCAGGTATACATTCCGAGTATAATACACATTAGTAAAAGGATCTATTTTAATTTTTATTTGTCTATATACACTTTGGGCGGCCGCGGTACATTATAAAAGTAGCCCAAAAAAACCGCAACCCGCGGCTCTGTTATTTTTCCCGCGACTGTATTTTCAAAATAACCTACTTGTGCCGTTACCCTGGCAACACTGGTTCACTGTGCCCTCATCACTCACTGATAGATAACCTTCCGCGCTGCGATGACGGCGGGAAGTTGGGGTCAAACATTATCAAACGATTAATTTGCGTTAAAAATATATTAACGCGTTAAAATTTTTAGATTAATCGCATGCGTTAACGCGTTAACGTTGACACCCCTAGTTACAAGTGTTTCTAAAGTTTCTTTAATATAGCAATATTACTTTAATATACTTTAATAAAGTTACTAAAATTTATCATGTTTGTGATTTTTTTCATGTAAGCCATAGCTTCTGATCTTTAAATCAAAACAGAATCGTGATTTTATGACATTGACACTGCTTTATTTATTCAAAAACACAAGTATCTTAATTAGACTTATGTATTTTACTTTCAATTTATTACAAGTAGGCCAACAGCAACCACTAAGTAATTAAAACTCCTTACCGGAGAGGCATTAGGACCACGGGAAAGACCCGGATGCATCGTTCTGTTCGTGCATTCTCAGATTAAATGCAGTGATTCCAAACAGTGAATCGAATCATCATTCAGGCAAAAGTTCGCTTAAAGAATGACCACACTGCTGACGTGATCTTATCACTATCACACCATGAGCACATGTGAGCTGTTCGTCTTATCGGCAAGGCATAACGGAATATTTTTTTCAAATCGGCTGATGCCGATGTTTACATTTTAAGCTTTTATCGGCTGTTTCCGATAATGTTCCGATAATATTGTGCATCCCTAATATAAATAGTACTTTCGGAATCCAGGGCTACTGAAAATCTAGTTGTTCAGGCAACCCCCTGACTAGATGATTTTAAAAATGTTGTTTTGCTGTAGTTTTGAGAATCAGACCCAGTCCAAGGTCAACTTAATGTGTTCCCGTGAGGTCTTAAATGCAACTCTGCAAGATCAGTACTTCAATTCTGGCACCTAGAACTGTTATCCAGAATTTTCTTGTAGGTCTCACAAAAGTGATGACAGCAGTATCAAGAGTTGTTAAAATGGGTTTAACCCTGAGCTCCTTTGGACCTTTGACCCCTGAAACTGAACTAGGCTTCTGCTGGTTGAGTGTAGAAAACTTGAAAAGCAGTGGGAGCAGCTTCTACAGACCAGAGCCCTTGGGTGTTTGGAGCTTTTTAAGTAGTAGTAATATGACTGCTGACATAATATAGCAAGCATTAGTGCAATGATGGATCAGGCTGCTGAAGAACTTGGGAAATGTTGTAGAGTCACACAATAATCTGGCTCCCTAGAGTATATGCTGTTGTGCTTAGTTTCTCCAAGCAGATTCCTGCAGGTTTTAGCAGAGTTGGTGAGGTAGTCATGATGAAGCAAAATTGTCCTCTGAACCATAGCCGTCATAACTTGCCAGATTACGTTAGTCAACAAGGAAACCACATCATCTCACATCTCTTCCTCCTTGAATCACCTATTATATCCAAAACAATCCAGTCATGGAAAAAATCCAGACTGTTCCCGGCTGCTGTGAATCCTTGTGATATTCTTCTCACAAACCTCTCCTGTTTCCAGCCTAAACAAGTCGGGTCTACAGAGCCATTTGAGCTCTTTGATTTCACTGGGCACTTGTGATTTATTTTAGGCTGGGCTCTGAATAAAACTACTCTGAATCTCAACATCCCTTAAGCACATAATGTCTCCGGAAGGAATTCTGGTCTCCGACATCACACATCTTGAAGTGTCCTTCAATGCCTAACTGTGCAGCACACGAGAAACACCTGGATGTTCACTGTGTTAACCACTTTTCGTCATATAAACATCGCAAGCTTTGTCTAAAAGTGTGCTGGCGGTTAAAGGACCCTCGTCATATGGTAACAATCTTTTCACAAGCTGTTTGCATGCCACCAAAGTCATATTCATCCTAAACTGTCTTTGAAATATTAAGAAGGTGGGCGGCTGCCCCTAGCGAAATGTTCCCCTAAAATGGAAAAATGCCACACGACCTTCTTTTCAAGGTAATTAGTCTTCTCTATTTATTTGCATAACAGACAACCAGGTCCATGGCAAATTTTACGTTTTATACATCAGACTCCCCAATTGTCTCATGGACGTGGGCTCCGACGGTTTAGATTGAGTGCCGGACTCCAGCCCAGCACGCCGCTCTGATCCCTGGGCGTCTCTCCACTATAACGCCCTTTATGTCGGCCGGTGAAAACGGCTCTTAAGTGGAATGGTTTCTTTTTGTTCTTAAGCAGAATTAGGTTTTATGTTGAATTGAAAAGAGAAACATTTGAAGCGTAATAGCAATTGTTCTGGTTTTGTGGGGTGATGTATGGAGAGAGGCTTCAATGTGCGGCAGAGCTTAATTTATGTGGCCTGTCTGGCGGTAACAATGTGAGCCTTAAAGACTTCCATCCCTTGCTTTCCCTTCCAGTATCTGGGTTTAAAGATTAGGAGTATTACTCATCTGGGTATTCTAGCAAAACTCTTTCTTTCTTTCTTTCTTTCTTTCTTTCTTTCTTTCTTTCTTTCTTTCTTTCAGTTTGTTTATTTTTCTACTTGTGTGTCTTTTTCTGTCCGTTCTTCTTGTCATCTTTGTTTCAATTTGTTCCTTCCTGCCTTCCTTCCTTCCTTCCTTTAGGTCATATTTATTTCAGTTTGTCTTTCTGTTTCTCTTTTCTCGCTCTGTCTTTTTTTTTCTGTCCATCTGTCTGTGTTTGTCTGTTCAATCTTTCCATCCACCCAGCTTTCTTGCTGTCTGTTTTTTCTTTATGTCTTGTTCTTCTTCTGTCCTGCCATGCATCTTTCTTTTTTCTGTCTTTTTTTCCCTCTGTAAATTTGTTTCTATCAGTCTTTATCTTTCTGTCCATCCCTCTTTCTCTCCATCTCTGTTTTTACTTCTGTCCATCTATCCATCCAATCTGTCTTGTCTTTCTGTCTTTATTTGTCTGTCCATCCTTTCTTTCTCTCTCTCTTATTCTTCCTCCGAACATACACTTCTCTGTCTGCCTACATTTAAGCCAACACTTCATAGTTTTGGTTTAGCGAGCGATGCCACTCCACATCTGGCCGTGAGGACGCTAGCAGTGGAAATGGCAGTTTTGAGCGGACCAACACACCCCAGGGGATTGTGGGATGCTAAATGTTTCCCCTCAGCAGGAGGAAATGAGGAGTGTCTAAATAAAGCCAGTTTAAATGAATCATAGAGAACAGCATTGGGAGATTTAGCCCCTCTAAACCCCAGCAGACCAGACACAGGAGCACTATGGGTGCACAGGAGTCCAGACAGACACTTTAAGGCTTCCTTTATCTACTGTATGTGAAATAAAAGTCTAGAGGGTTCTTGTCTCAACTCCAGCTGATGGTTAGGTGTAAACGTATGTTTCCATGCATTAGTCGGCCTAATTTATTGGCATGACGGTTAAAAGGCAAAATATATTAGCTTTTGTTGGAATATACGTTTGAAACATATGCTACAGTGATATTTAAGGTTTGCAATACAGCATTGTATGTATGTGTTGCCAAAACAGAGTCCTGGGATTTGAGTCTGGGACTATTTTAAGGTCAAACTGTGGAGAAAGTAGAGAAGCTTGGCAGCTAGGCATTATCAGGTCACTGTTGATTTAGAGGGAAACTGTTGGGTCTGGAGTTTTAACTTACCTGCTTGTGCACCAGGGGAAACATTCTCAGTCTCTAAATTGCACTAATTTAACACTAAATGTAATCCCAACAAGAATATCCATTTTTTATGTTGTACATTTATTTATAACGTCTTTTTTATCATTTAATACTATTGCTTTTAGAATTTATCTCATTTATTTAGACAAAATTGCTGAGTTATAAGTTAACAGCTGATTATCTGCTTTTTGGTTTCAATATAATATCAGTGTATTCCTAAATTAAAAAAACAAGATTCCACGTGAGAGTTCTAAAAGGAAACATGTTTCCATGGTGTAAATGTTCAGACTTTCTGAAACAAGAACATTAGCCTTCGTTTCCATAGTGTGGATGTTTTACTGGCGTTGTTTTAGGAAGACAGATTGAAGGTATCTATACTGATCCGAAACTTTCTGGTTGAGTTGAGTTTGGCTCAGTCAGCCTGGACAGACCACAGCTTTCAAGGTAAGAAAAGAGAAACGTTTCCAAGCAGTAACCGAGTATTTATGGAACAACCGTTTCCCTTAATGTATCCTTAATGTAGTGAAGACTTTGTGTCTTTAGGCTTGGGATAATTTTTTTAGTCTGTCTAACCATGCAGCTCATATTGACCTCGGTGGTCCGAAATCGGGAAGAGAGTGCTGAGTTACTCCATGACTCCGTTACATGTCAGTCAACATAGTGGGAATGAAAGTGTGCGATCCAAACTAGTGCCAGCAGAGAGGATATGGATGTTGTTATATGTATACCAGATAAATCACTACCCCTATCTGTCATTCACAGACACATTTTGTATTATATCAGATACACGATAGCTTTGCATATGTGTTATTAACAGAAACATACCATGCCAATTATTGCCTCAAGCATAGAAAGAAAGAGATGGCATAGCGTTCTCGTATTTCCTCTTTTGGGAAATTATTCCGATCAGTCTAGTTTGTCATTAGCAATCTGCAAAAAAGAAAATCCGGCCTTCAGGTTGGGCAAAGGCCAGGTGCCCAAGATCTGGGCAGTGTTACTCAAGACATTTAGCAGCCGGCCTTAAGTTATAACTCTACCTGACAGCTTTATCCTATGGGCCTCTTTCACTTTTTCCCTTTCACATCTCTCTTTTGCTCCACACAGTCTTCATTTGTCTCTTTTTTTTTTGTATGTCAGGTGTGATGGTTTCTTTGGCACACTGTTGTTGGTGCTCCTTTTAACCAGTTCTTCCACTCCTCCTCCACCGTTACTTCTCTGAGTGAGAATGAGTCAGGCAGCTGTTTCAGTGGTGGAAATAAGTCTTTGAGATCTGCATGAAGGTGAGAAATGAGTAAATGTTGTGCCTAGTTACTTCCCAGAGGGACTATCTTCTTTAAACTGAACCCTGTGCTGGGAGAGTGGTCAGTTTCTTTAGCCACAGGGAGTGTCTATTTTGTTCGCTCTCTTTTTTCTCCCGTTATTTCTTTTTCACACATAAGGATACCCATGACAGTTGAATAGACAGACTGAGCGTGACCATGGATTGTTGTTTTTTTTCAGTTGTAACCTTAGAGCTAAAGTAGAGTGCATTACAAGAAAGAGACCCTGCATGCTTCAGTGCTTAATCAGAGTAAATCTGTTTTTAGGGTGATTTACAATGTCTGTCACATCTGCTGTGAAGATACACTTTAAAGCTATGTTTCTTAGCTTGATTTGTTGTTGTTTCAGGATGTAGATTTTTACACTGCAACCCAATAAAGTACAAAAATGTTTTGTGTACAAAATTACCAATAATGTTTAAAATAAAAGTTGTTTTGTTTTGTTTTGTTTTTGTCTCTGATCAGCCAGTGTTTCACTATTCTGGAAGTGTACCCGCTAAATGTGTGTCTAATGAAAGATCTGTGGCATGTTACGTCTTCTGCCAAATCAGTAAACAGGCTACAACAGCTTTTAGCTTCAAACCATGTTTTCATAATGTCTACCTGATCTACTGATTGCTTTGAAAGCTGGATGATGAACAGTTTAATTTGCCTGTTATGCTTAAACTATTGCTAGACATATGTGAATTTTCTGTAATGAAACACACATGCTGGTTTTTGACCTTGCAGCTTTAAAGGGGCCGTGCATCACATGAAGCCTCTTACTAAATGGTTTGACTGCATTTCTTATATTAAGCAGATTTCTGCTGCTCTAACCCAGCTGGTGACAGATCTGTACATGTGGAAGGATGACTTATATTCAGGGGTGCACATAAGTTTTTCAGCCTGGTTCTCATATGAGAACCTGGAGATTTGGTTTGGTCCACACACGGCACATAGTATGACCCATCAAATTTAACTATAAAAAATAAATGAATAATAGTGATAATATTATTACACTTTATTTAGTTTTTATATATATATATATATATATATATATATATATATATATATATATATATATATATATATATATAAAATAATAAACTAAATAATAAAGTGTGATAATACTATTTTATTTTAAAATAAAAAGGGAGTATTAAATACAAATACAATTATTTTATAGTAAACTTAAAAATAAAATGATATTATTATTATTATTAATATTATTATTATTATTTGAATTTTCATCATTTTCAAACTTAAAATCAGCAAGCTTTTATTTTGTCGGGTTGCCGGCCACATATGCACTGCTGGGTTTAGCGCTGCTGAGTGAAGAGCATCAGTGAATGAAATGTCACAGTCTTGCATTGTGCTTTGAAAACGGTTGCGGGTAGCCTAGATTAATGCTTTCAGTTTGAATAGAAATCTTATTCATTACAGTTTGTCGATCTAAAATGGTAATTGTGCATTAACAGCTGTCAATCATGTCAGTATGCAAATATGCTGTCTGAACTTATTTACACAGCGCATTTTTAATTTTGGTCGCGTATGCGGACCTGCGGACCACTTATGTGCACCCCTGCTTATATTCATTTAGTGTGTAATATACACATTTAGTAGTTCCCCCCAAAAATGAAAATCCTGCCATCACTTACTCACTCTAATATTGTTCCAAATATGTATGAGGTTCTTTCTTCTGTTGAACATAAAATAAGATATTGAAACGTGATGATAATTCGTATGTATTTTACGTAAAATGTGGTTTTAAAAAACATTTACTTACGTTTTTACAGGCACTAAAACGTACAATACTGACGTATTTTCAGCATCTAAATGTACAGAACTGACGTATTGACGACATCTAAAAATGAATCTTATGAATATTGAAATTGCAGCATTAATTTTATTATTGTTGTTTTTAGTTGTCATATCAATGACCTTATGTTTTCAATTGCATTATAAATTGTTTACTCATTTACTTAGGATAGGACATAGGACTATAAAATACACCAAAACCGCAACATAATTACGAAATGAAACAGTTTTATTTGTGCGTTGTAATTCAAATCTTCAGAATCCACACGACTGCGAGGAACAGACCCAAATCCAAGCCTATATTCAGCAATCTTCATCTCCATCCTGAGCAGCGAGTCCAGCGACCATAAATAGCAAAGCCTGACTGACGCGCTCTTTACAAATTCAAATGTTGCCGCTTCAAACGACAGATTTTAAGGCAGAATAATCAAACGCTCATTGGCTCTCGCTTGCATTCGTCACCAATTGTGACATGCCATGTTTCTGGTGAGATGTGTTTGAATGATGCGCGCACGCCTTGTCTGTCATGTTTTTCTTATACTGTACAGAAATAGTTATGTTTAGGTTAAGAGTTAGGAGTGGGATTAGCGATTACAAAATATTTTTAATGCTATATTGTTACTAAAGTGGTTATTTTCCTGCAAATTTCAGTCAATTGCATTTTATGTCCTTTTATATTCGATATAAAATGGGTAGGTTAAGGTTTGGAGGTAGGTTAAGGGGTCTAAAAATCTAAATCGCTTATTGATAAAATGATAAAAAAAATGCATTGATACAAATATCTTAATGATATAAAAGATAAGTAAATATTTTACGTTTTTTGTAGCGATACATACGTTTTAAACGTTGAAATACGTCTAAATTGTACATTTTAGCATCAATAAAAAAAGTTTTGTGCTTGTAAATGTTACGTATTAATACCTACATATAAACAGTGAGACCAGGCTGGATATTTTGAAGAATGTGTGTAACCAAACGTTTGATGGTCCCCATTGACTTCCATAGTATTTTTTATTTTTTTTTCATAAAATGAAAGTCAATAGGGACCAAAAACTGAACATCAGTGTGGAATTTTAAGAAGGAAACCCTGCCTTCTCTTTACCTCCCTGTAACAGGGCAGCTGTCACCCTGCCCTTCCCGGATTCTGTCACCCGCTTAAGCCTGCCGTCTACACACCAGGTGGGTGATGCCTGCCTCCAGCGCTCTGAACATTTGGAGGTACATTGTTAGTGCAACTGCTGTCTGCCTGGCCTGCTGAGCCAAAACAAATGACAGTAGATTCAAATATAAGTGTAGGTGTATTTGAGAGCCTTCTTAGAGATCATAAATCCATAATCGCTGAAAAGTAGATCGATTTGGCAACCTATTGTGTTCAATTAAAATAAGGATATTTTCCATTAGTTCTCCATCATGGCAACATCACGTAATGGGAAAATGTGCATTATGAACAACAATGATCTCACACCAACATGCTCTTTATGCATCTGGTTTGTTAATTTGTTTTCTCTGGGATATTTGAGAAAATTGTTTTAATTGCTACCCTTAAACCTCCAACTTTAACTGTTGTTTCTCAGCTAAGCATGGCTTGAGAAACGCATGCTAAATAGAAAGGGAACAGGGGACGGGGTGAGGGGGGACTCAGGGGCCCCTCTCCTGTTTCTCCAGAGAGGGTCTGTCTTGGCAGACATGTGTAAATATCTTTACATGTCTGTTTTATCAATCTGAGGCACTCCTCACGCAAGGCACTGATTGGAGACTCAAGGCCATCTGTCAAGCCTGGATTTCAACAATTTGATTTTGCAAACAAGAGCGCCGGCGCTAAACACTTATCGCTCCCAAACCTCACGTACTGGTATATATGCAGAGACCTGCGGCTTAAATATTACAAAGAAGTGAGAATAAATCAAGACTCGTTTGAAGAAAAATTATTGTTTAACTCCAGAAATCGATCACCTGGGGTTTGGGTTTGATTTAGGGTTAAGTGTTTCACCTCTCAGGTAGCAAAATGGCGAGAGATAGCAACTAAGCTCCTGCCTACTGATTGAAGTACAATCACAGTTTCAAGGTCAAAGGTTAGAGGTCAGAAAGTAAGCACAGGAATGCAAAACAATACCAAAAGAGTCTGTAAAACTTACAGCCACAAAATATATTTTTTTAAATGTATTTTTTATTTTTGCATATATTTTTTTTTTTTGCAACTTGGATGGAAACAATAATGTGCTTATGTAATATGCTTATTTTTCACTGGTGAATATATTTTTATATATATTAAATTTTTTAATTTATTTTGTAAGAATAAAAAAAATAATTGAATTTTTTTTTTTTTTTGGATACTTTTTTCGTGACAGATGGAAACAGCTAGTGATATACTGATTTGTCACAGTTTTTTTTTTTTTATAAATAATGTATATATTTAATTTAATATTTTTTGTTAATGTTTGTTAAATTTTTTTATCTAATATAATTAAATTTTTAGATGTTCCTTCTTTCTGATTTGGGTTTGATTTAGGGTTAAGTGTTTCACCTCTCAGGTCGGCAAATGGTGCGAGATGGCAACTAAGCTCCTGCCTACTGATCGAATTACAATCAGAGTTTTAAAGTCAAAGGTTAGAGGTCAGAAAGTGAGTTTTGGAATGCAAAACTATGCCAAAAAAGTCTGTTTAACATACAGCAAAATATTTGTATATATATATAATTTTTTTTTTTTGCTTATTTATTTATTTATTTTTGCAACTGGGATGGAAACAGCTATATACTTATGTTTCACTGTTTAATTTATTTTCTATATATTTATGTTTTATTTATAAGTAATGTCATTTAATATTTAGTTTTTTTATTTTGCATATTCTGTTTTGTAACATAAACCTGAAATCACAATTTCAAGGTCAGATGTTAGAGGTCAGAAAGTGAGTTCAGGAATGCAAAACTATACCAAAAGAACTTGAACCAATCATGATACCTAGCCACAAATCAGCACCAAAGGCCTTCTTCTGCTTAAAACCTTTCAGTTATTTAGTTAGCATGACAGTTATTTCACGTTCTAGGGTCAGAAGTTGCCATTCATAATTGACTCCCTGCTGCTAACATGTCTTTTAACATGGCTGATCCTAATAAGTACCATTCTTTCAGCACAACGCCATCTAATTAGCCAAATTGTGATGTGAAGGGAAGGCCAAACAGTTTTGGCTGGGCTTCATAACTGAGAACAGTAGAAGGAACTCGAGCCTGGCCTGAAATGAATCTGGTTTTGTTGCTTGTTTATGGACTGTGTTCATGCGCAGATGGCGTCTGGAAGCGATCTCTGTTTTGAAACCCAAGATATGAGTTGTGGATTGACATTGCTGTCTTGTTTCTTTTATGTGCAGCACTCATCTATTTTTTTAATTCATCCTCTGTATGGCATCATTATTGTCCCATAGCGAAGGTTTTGCTCTTTGAGCGGGGACCCATGAATCTTGGACGCGTCTTACACGGAACAGCGTCGGGCTCAGCTGTCATAACTTTGTGACTAATGTAAACTGGAATGCCGCAGCTGAGCCGTAAGCGAGCGGAGCGGAGAAAAAACAAAAAACAGCACAAAGTAAAAATTAAACAAACAGATGTAGAGAGACACAGAGAGCATGTGAATGCCGCCATCAATTGGGCAGTCCCTGAAAATGAATCAAGACGTTTATGGCCCACATGAAAATGATTTAATTTAATTAATGTGGACGGTCATAAAAGGGTTCCTTGGTGTCTGTGATGTTACTCTGAATGCATTTTAGCATATAAAGAATGTCTTCCTGCTGGTTTTAACATTATGCGCTGTGAGAATGTTCGCAAGAGCAATTGTTCTGTCTTTGTTAACTTCATGTTTTGAGAGCCATGGTACCCTACATGCTGAGATGTAGGCTATGACTTATTATTGGCTCGAATACTTGATTATGCTTGGTCAGTCACAACATTCTGTGGGTCAGATTGTTTTTACGATCACTAAACTGCTATAACTGAACATTTCACAGATTTCCTACAAAGCTATGCTAGTTTAATGTCTGTCATGGCATTCAGCGGTCACTTTTCTTTTGACATAATGAAAGTCTTTGTTTAATAATAACAATTTCAACATCTGCCCAATCGATAACAAACATGTAGCTCAAAGTGTTTTGTAATTTATTGCATTTAATAAAACAGCTAAAGCTATTTCCAGTTTTATTTTGCTCCAATTTCCCCAGAAGTCATGTTTTTTTTTTTTTTTTTTTTTGTGAACACATGGGTTCGAAATGCTGCTTTATTCACAAATTGTGTTTTTTTTGTTTTGTTTTGTTTTGTTTTATTTTAATTCTTTTAAAATATAATACTATTTTAATTTTTATAATTTTTATTCTGTTTTTTTTTTTTTTTTGCATATTCTGTTTGGGTGGAAGCATAGCTAGAGATATACAAATCTGTCACTGTTCTATATTATTTAATCTTATTTATTTAATTTAATATTTATTTTTATTTTATTTTTGTATATTCTTTTTTTGCGACTTGAATTGATACATAGCGATATACTGATTCGTTATTTGTTAGCCTATTTGTTAAATTTTATGTAATTTTTAAATATTTAGTTTAATTTTTATATTTAATTTTACTTAAAGCTGCAGTCCGTAACTATTTTTGTGTTCAAAATGTATAAAATTAATATAATATGCGAGTACATCATGAATCCATTTTCCAAACCGTGTTTTTTACTTATCCTGAATCTCTACGGTACTGTACACCTATAATAAGTGTTTATATTCTGACTATTTCAGACTGGTACTGGTGGAACCGCTGCAGAGTAATCCACTACCTGCGTGATTCGTCATAGACATAAACAGAGAGAAGTAGCTCCAGCTACAATGTTCTTCCGCAAGACGCACACAGTTCTGCATATTAACCGCTAGAGCACCAAAAGTTATGGATGGATGGAAATAGGTAGTGTTACTAATTTCTCAATGTTTAACAGTTTGAAGTCGACCCAGTCAGCGGCCTCATTGTCTTTTTGGCTTCTCACCTTGAAACGGGTCTTGACTGCTGACAGTTCGGACATCTCGTGTAGTGTGACAGGGCCTGGGAGGAAAATTAAAACCCATTTGATTGATTAAACCTCTTTGTTCCTGGAAAGAGCCCCTCTCGGACAAATACACAGTCCACTGACTCGTGTTCAAGCTTGAGCGTTCCCGTCACTTCTAATAGCTCCTTTTTTCCTGGTTTTACTGCCTCTGTGAAGGCACTTCATCAGCAGAAACCTGAAGAGCTGTGCTGAGCTGATGTCATTGATTTAGCACTTGGAAAACACATCCTTGATCAGCCGCTCGAGGTAACACGAGGATAGCGTTTGTTGTTTTTCAGGGGGTTGTTTGCGTTGGTGTTGCGGTGGTGGGTTTTAGACTGAGGTGTTTGCTTGGAAAGTCATATGAGGGCACATTTAACATCATGAAAACAAAGAAACCACAAATTGTCAAATGTAGAGAACTGTTATGAATGTTGCACTATGGAAATTATGGCTTTGACCGGTCTATAGTTTCCATCTATGGCTGTATTGACCACATTACAGGCTGATGTCATACATTCAATCACTCCTTTTCAAAGTTCTGCTTTCAGATGCCGCCACATCCACCCTTTAACCCCCAGAATCCCATCTGAAGGAAGCCAGATGTGTTTTCAGCGCCAGCTGTGACGTGACTCTTGCAGTTACCTGTAGCACTGACTTTATTTGTCTCATCCATTTCTTAATGTGCAGCCTAAACCCACTGACCCTGATCTACGCTCCTCTGAGAAACACCGCTTTGGGTTTTTCAGTCCTGTGAAGGTTATTTCCTCTCCCTCCGTGTCAACACCATTACACGAAGGGGAGGCCTGGACGGGACATAAGATCAGCAGAAGGGTAAACATACTCGAAACTGCAGACTCTCTGGAAGCCCGAAGAGCTAAACAAATAGACTATACTCTTTAACACACCATCCCAGCAGGCTCTGCGTCTGCTCACATGTCCATCAGTGTGCTTGAGTCTGTGTATGGCTTCATTTGTAAGCATGTATTAATCATCATGTGTGAATGTTTATAATACACAAATTCATCTCTTTATCGCTGCACCTATCATTGTGCTTGGATAAGCAAGTCTATAAACTGTTTGGAAAAGTACTCTGATGGTTTAGCCTCGTAGATTCTCTTCCCTCTTGGGAAATTTCATGCCGTTTTGTTGGTTTATCTGTCCACTATCAGTGCAGTCAGGCTTCAGCATCACTGAGGCAGCACATAATGCTGCTGACGGTATCTCTCTATGGTAACCTGTCAGGGGGTAACGGTCTCCCCGGGTACAGTTTCTGTCAAGCGCTTCAATAATTCATTGCTCTTCTCGAGCCAATGCTGAAACATTCAAGAGGCCATAGATTTTGTGTCTTGAGAATGCAAAGGCGTTTTAAGAAATTGCTATAATGGGCTTCGCCTTCACAACAGTCTGCTGTGAACTTCTTGTACGGGTGATTTCATTGGAAGGTCATGATGATCTAATGCAGATCTGATTCTGTTGTGTATCTTTGGAGAGTCGAGAACGTCTAAAATGCTTGTTACTGAAAGGTGATTCTACTTGAAGATGTAGATGATTTGGATGGGAGTAAAGGCAGGTCATGAGAATTTACAGGGCGATTTGTGTTAGCAACAAGCAAAACAACACCATATTTTTTGCAGATCTCTCCAATATGTGGGTGAATATCCACATGTCCAGTTCATATTTTACTTAAAAATCAAAAGGATATTCATATTGTGATAGATAGATAGATAGATAGATAGATAGATAGATAGATAGATAGATAGATAGATACCTTTTGTACATTATAAAATATATAAATTTGATCAAAATATATATTATATATTTTAATTTTAATATCATTTAATATATTTATCAAAATTTCTATACATTTACAAATAGTATCTATTTTTTAGTGCTGTCGATGCGATTAATTGCGATTAATCACATCCAAAATAAAAGTTTGTGTTTACATAATATGTGAACACATGTATGTGTATATATTTATATATACATATAAATATACACACATACATGTATATATTTATGAAATATAGTATTTATATAAATGTACACAGTACACACACTTATATTACGTAAACACAAACTTTTATTTTGGATGCGATTAATTGCGATTAATCAGTTTGACAGCACAATTTTTTTTATTTGATATGTAATATATTTATTTATAATGAAATGTATTTTGTAATGAGTGTTTGGAGAGTAAATGTGCTTAATTGTCATTAAAATCATATAAAATCTTGTAAAATAATGCAAAACATTTTCTCGAGATCTTTGTCACACAAAAACAAGTATGTTCCTCATCAAGCTGCTTGCATTAACCTCTCATACCTACATGCTTGAAATCTTCTTGAGGTGTACGAACCCCATGTGCTGGTGATTAAACGAGTTTGCTCTCCGACCGAGGGTGAAAGGGTCAAGTGTGCTGCAGGAGACATGGCTTAACTGCTGCATTCGTTCTGCTCGCCGGCAACTGATAAATCCAATAGCGCTGACCCTCAGCAAACGTGATTGATTGCAATGTGTCATGCTGCATCAAACGATCTTCCTTTGTAATGCCATTCTAGAGTTCAATCCTTCACACAGATAGATGCATTTAAACATCAACAGGCTCTGTAGGCTTCTTGACACCGCAGGTATAGGAATGCCGTATGCATATCAGTTTTGCTTATACTACAATTTCACATCACCCCCACTGATAAATTGTGTCAGATTCTTTTTCCTATTGCTCTTACGTTGGTTGATGACCCAGCAGATTTCAACCCCTGCAGTGTAAAGAGAGATATTAGTTGTTGAGGTGCTGTAAAGAGAGCCCTAAGGTCACATTGAAAGGCTGTGCTAGTACTGGAAGATCTCTTTGTAACATTCCAGTAACCTTAACCTCTCATTCTGGAAGCCATTACCTAAAATTACCTCAGTATCAAAGGCTTTTTTCCTTTTTTTTTTTTTTGTCTCCTGTCTGCTTTTCAGTACTAACAGCTCTCCTCAGCCAGCATAGACGCAACACTGAAATTATCGCCTTTGGATCATCTCTGCTTAGTCCTCGGTTCAGTGATTTGAATCAAGCGCTCAAACTCAAGTGGAAAGGAACAATGAGGCTGGTTAAGGAAATTAGGCAGGAAGAAACAATGGTGCTTTTCCTGTTATTGAAAGCCAAAAAAATCCTGTTGAACATATTCAAAATTTAAAGTTAAAGACAACTTGAAATCCATATCCCAACACATAATTTACTAATGCAAAGTGATGTATTTCCAAATATATGTAGGCCTATATAAAAGATACAACAAGATGAGGCTAAAGGCACACATAAACACACCTATATGCACACACTACTGTTCAAAAGTTAAAATGTAATTTATTCCTGTGATGGTAAAGCTGAATTTTCAGCATCAATACTCCAGTCTTCAGCGTCACATGCTCCTTCAGGAATCATATATTGTTTATATTGTATTGTTTGTTTGATTTTAGGATTCTTTGAAAGTACAAAAGCAAAAGAAAAGCTTTTATTCTAAACATAAATCTTTTGTAACATTATAAATGTCTTTACTCTCAATTTTGATTAATTTAATGTGTAATTGCTGAATAGAAGTAGTAATTTCTTAAATAAAAAATGTAACTTTTGAATGGTAGTTTGTTAATAAGAATAATCATCATCATCATCATTATTGTTTTTTTTTTTTAAACAATATTAATGTTCAGATTTGTTTGTGATTCACTGATTATTTTAATTCCTCTTCAATAGACCCACAAAAGCACTTTCCCCAATTATTTCTACTTAAATTCTTTGTGAAGCTGTGAAGATTTTGGTATTCACAGTTGCAATAACACTTTTTTAAAGCCAACAGTCCCAGTGCTGTTATAACTTGTTCAGTGAACTGTATTGCCACATGTTGCATTAATTATAGACATATTTAACATTTTATGACACATGGCAGGATGTTACCTCAAAATACATTGAGAAATACTTAGGAAATTACATTTTGATAAATTTAGATTTAATTTCAGGTAGTAATTATAACTTCTTTGTTGCAATAAAACATGGAGACAAAGAAAACAGGCAGCATTCTTTGTTTATTTGTGGTCTCGTGTCTGTTATTTGATGTTCAGAGACAGTTCCTGTCATTCAAAGCAATGTGGTTTCTTTTCAGCCTCCTCACATGGATGTGGTCAAAACAGGTTACTGAAATCATAACCATCAATCATCTCAGAGAAACTGGCGAAGGCCAACACTGACACATAAGCACTGTCCTCAATATCATATTTACACTCTATCAAGAAATCAAAATGACAGATTTTTAGTTTGTCATTATATATTACTTATTGTTTTTGGATTTTCTGGTGTTTAGTAATCATCTCTGACTCATTCATGTCTAGCGGCTTATCCAATCGAAGTGACGCCCATTCATAGTAGTGCTGTAACTGCCTGAGCACTTGGCAAGCTCACATGGAAGAAACCATAATATGCCAAACCCAGAAGAGAACAGTCGTGTTGTATAAAATGTCCCTTCACCCACTCAAAACACTAGTTACACCGGTTACATGTTGCTTTTATGCTGTAGTCTGAAGCAGCAGATTGTAAAATAATTGCACATGTTTAGTGAAGATTCACGTCTACTCCGTGAATCTAATTATGTGTGAAATTAGGTATGAAAAGATCATTGTGGGTTAAGATCATTTAATATAGTCTTAAAAGATAAATTATCCTTGGCTTGTCTTTCATTGTTTACTCTGTGAGCCATGTGTTGTTTGTTAGCATGTATGCTAACGTTTAGGCTACTCAAACATAGCATTCATCCTAAAAAGCTTTAATAAAAAAGTATTTTGCTTTAAAATAAGCATGAAAAACCTCCATTAGTATCTGTTTGAGATTTTTTAGGCGAATAAAGCTTTGACACAGTAATCTCAAACATATTGAGCCATGGTTGGCGTGTATTGTGATTATTTTTATAGCAATGAACTACGAAACATTGATATTTATTATGTTCTTGTAATACCGAGTTATGAGGAAAACTGACGTCTGGACACATTGTTTCTTCTGTTTTATGACACATGTCTTTTGTATGGCAACCAACGTTGACAGTTTGCCACTCAGGTAATTCTCATTTTCCTCTGAAGTTTATTGTGTTTGCAATACATGAGCTCAGTGTTTCCGCATTGTTAAATTGATATTTGCACGGAGCCAAACGTAATGTCAGCTATATTAACTACAGCATTACAATGATGATTTTGCCATCTGCGCTGTTAGAACAGCAGAACAGCAGCTGTTCTTCGCTGCCAGGGGACAAGATGAAAAAGGAAGCTTGTTGCATTATGAGATAGTTTAACCTACCAGTTATTAAAAATAGATTTTTGAGAAGATATCAGTGCAAAGTTAATGTCTTCTCACGATGGTTAGAGACCTGAAGAACCTTAAAGGAAAGAAAACAGCCTCTGTGCTGCAAATGAAGCCAGTATCGCATTAGCAAAGCTTCCGTTCTCTCTCCACCAACAATAGACGCCTTTTCCTGGTTTATTACAGAATTTCCTCCAAGGTTGCATTTTTTCCTTTTTTCAACGTTTGTGAAGTAGCACAGGTTTTGCTGATTTACTTGTTCCTTAGGTGTTGCTTTAAAGAGGAATACACACATATAATTAGCCCATGCAAAGTTTTAGGGCCCTATGATTTCTGTGATGCAGAAAATGTGGATGGAATCATGGAATCCAGTCATAAAAAAGGAATTTACTGTATAATGCGGAATGTATTACAGTAGATTCTGTATAACACAGAATTTGCAAAATTTTTAATAAATCAAAAGGAGGTCAGTACACTTAAATCAAATGCATAATATGGACTAGCATCTGTGAATTTTAAAGGGATAGTTCACCCAAAAATGAAAATTCTGTAATTAATTACTCACCTTCATTTTGTTCCAAACCTGTAAGACCATCGTTCATCTTCGGAACACAAATTAAAATATTTTTGATGAAATCCAAGTAGCACCTTGGTACTCTTGTGAATACATATCGAAGACTGACATGGAAGAAAAGAATTGTGGAGTAACACTTAGAATATTGTTCCATCGTTAATGAATAACTACACAGGAGCAAATGACTAATGCACTATTAACACTGTAGTAACTGCTATTACCTAACAAAAAACTCTGATTAACGATTTAGTAAGTAATATCGCTCAGTTGAAACTGGTAGTTCACTATTAGCTAATCAATAACTTCTATTTTTTCATATATCCTGGAGAACTCCTAAGAACTACTGTATACAGGTTCAAAATTAATGTGAATTATGCATAATGAATAATTAATTCTAAAATGAAGATCAAGGTAACCCACTAGTAATGACTCAAGTGTTACTACAGCCTTCTAAAGGAACTACTAATTATTTGGATCAGTATACTAAAGTGAAGATCACGGTAACCCACTAGTAATGATTTAAGTGTTACCAAATCTAGCAAAATGAATTACTAACCAGGACCTTACAAAAACCTCAAAAGTTTACAATGACTTCAGTAATTACTAGGGAGTTATCACAATCTTCACTTTAGAGCACTGATACAAAAAATTTGTAATTCCTTTGGAAGGGTATAGTAACACCTGAATAATTACTATCCAATACTTTACGAAACTCTCAAAAAGCTTACAATGATTTCAGTCATTACTATGGAGTTATCACGATCTTCACTTTAGAATACTGATCCAAATAACCAGTAATTCCCTCTGAAGAATTTGGTAATACTTGAGTCATTACTAGTGGGTTACCGTGACCTTCACTTTAGAATTAATTATTCATTATGTATTAATCATATTAATTAGGGCTGCACGATATATCGCATGCGATAGTCATGCGCATCTCATCAGTAAAGCCGGTTCTGTGATTACAAATAAATCTCTATCACCTGTTTTCAGATGGAGCGGCATTTAATACACAGAGCCATAGTTCACTGACAAGCTACGCAATATCACGTTCACTATCGCATGCGATGCATCTGCGATTTTGAGCGCGAATTGCGTAGCTTGTCAATGAACTACGGCTCTGTGTATTAAATGCCGCTCCATCTGAAAACAGGTGATAGAGATTTATTTGTAATCACAGAACCGGCTTTACTGATGAGATGCGCATGACTATCGCATGCAATATATCGTGCAGCCCTAATATTAATTATGAACTTGTATTCTTAGTAGTTCTTGGGGAGGTATGAGAAATATTAGTTACTGATTAGCTAATAGTGAACTACCACATTCGACTAAGCACTATTACTTACTAATTAATTAATCAGAGTTTCTTGTTAGATACTAGTAGCTACTAGAGTGCTAATGTTGCTTTACTCATGTGTTTATTCATTAATGATGGAACAGTATTCTAAAGTGTTACCAATTGTTGAATAAAGTTGTTAATTTTGTTTTCTCTACGCACAAAAAGCAGTCTTGTATCTTCGTAAAATTAAGGTTGAATCTCTGATGTCACATGGACTATTTTAATGATGTCCTTACTACCTTTCTGGGCCTTCAACATGTCAGTTGCATCGCTGTCTTTGGAGGGTCAGAAAGCTATTGGATTTCATCAAAAATATCTTAATTTGTTCTGAAGGTGAACGAAGGTCTTACAGGTTTGGAACAACATGAAGGTGAGTAATTAATGAAAGATTCTTCATTTTTGAGTGAACTATCCCTTTAAACCGCATGTTGATCCAATGTTCATTATGTTGTTAGTTAATATTTAACATTTTGTTTAAACATTATTATGTGTGGTTTTCTGGATAAAAGATGAAACCTACTTTTTTAAGGGGAGATAAACATGGTCAGTTAATATTGACACGCCAAGAAAAAAACATCTACAGAATGAACAAACATCTCAGGTTGTTTTCAGGGCAATATCTGATTCTGCTTATGTTGACCTGGAAGGAGGTGTGTGTCTGTGTGTACACATTTTGCCAGACAGGAAAAGAGAGGTGGTAGAAGAGGTAGAGATATACACTGGTACGGAAATGGGAGAATGTCGCCTGGCGCCCCCACATTCCTCCAGGACTCTCACAATCATGCTCCACAGGTCCTGGTAAAACACTCGAGAGTGATAAGTGAAACTCTGACACACATGGGCAATGACTCACACTTAACAACTGGGTGGACAAACTGGCTCTGTTCTGCTCTACAGCCTGTGCTGCCCTCAAACTTCATGATTCTTGCTTCATGATTAGATATGACTAACACTTGACTAACTATAGAACGTAAAAGTTTCAAGATCTAGCAAATATAAGCTTGATAAATGACATTTGTTGCCACCAAATGAACCCAGTGCCCCCAAAAGCTCTCATTTGGTTTTAACTTACAAATATTATTTTTAGGAACATAATGAGCTGTGCCAAACATGTAAAGTTGTTCGCTCCAAGTTGTTCGAGTGACGTTTGTAGGGTAGAAATTTTTGGACTTTTGCAAAACTTGGACCATGGATTTGTTTATTGTTCCATGAGAGAATGATGAATAACTTAAGACTGTGATTCTGTCTCCGATAAAGAGAGGTCAGTGAGTTGCTTGGCCAAGGCTACACATGAGCTTAAACAAACTTACTGTGTTGATCTGTTTATACCTTGACTGTTCATCTACAAAACAATTTGATAACGGCCTGGGCCTGGCAAGAATATTGTGCCTCGTTACGAGAGAATTATTCCCATAGTGCTTTGTCAAAAATGTTTGGTACAACATCAAAAATTAAATTGCAATTTTGTGAACAATATTTAAGTCATTATTTAATGAAAATATCACCCTCTTGCCATATTCAAATATGCTGCATCAAGCCAGGTTTGACGTCAAAACTGCAGAATGGTAATGGTTTTAATGTGTCATATGGCTGGTTAGTTTTTAATACATGAAAATGCTAACGAGATACAGGAACTACAGCATTTCAGTCAAATTTTGTCAGTAACAACTTTTTATTCATTAAAAATTTACAAGAGAGTGTTTTTTGTGTGTTCAACAGGTAATTCTGTTACTAGTTAGCTTAAGCAACCCAACTAACGTGACATTTACAAAAGAAACCCGATTTGTTTGATAGTTGTATTTGATCGCAGAGACCGTTTAAAGGCAGAGCCGTGTCAATATGTGCAAAAGACTGTAAAAAAAGTGTTCTAGTATGTGTGTCTGCGTGCATGTGTTTAGAGAGAGAAGATGGCTGGGGTATTAACTAACCTCATGCACACAGAGGCCATTGTGCACTCTGGATTTGGTGGCTAACCCAATTTGACGGCCCGGTTTAGAATAGGCCTGCAGGGAACCAAGTGTTTAAGGTAGAAATTTACAAGGCTGTGTTGTTTCTTCATCCCGTGCTAGTCCAGCTCTCTGGAGAGAGATGGTGAAGCCACCCCTCCACACCCCCCAGTCTCCATAAACGTCAGTCTCCTCAATCTCACATCCACTGCAGTAAATGTAAAAGTTGTGAAGTTCACAGAAGTTGGCAGCTATTTCCTCAACATTGTTTTATTTGACCGTAGCGACGTGAGAACCAGCTGAACGTGTCATTCAGAGTTATAATACTGTTGAGATATATCGTTTTGGGCAATTGATATTGAGATCAATGAATTGACTAGTGGAATGTGCTCACATTTGTTTTCTTCAAAGGGGTGGAGGTGTTTTGACCCCCTCACGTTCTGTCAATCCCAGGACATTAGTTAAACGTGCATTCTTGTTTTCATCCTGCTCCAGAGGTCAACAGGTCAGACCCTGTAACTGGCTGGTATGAAGCTGTGCATCTTCAGTTTCATAAACTATAAAGCTCTGGGACTTTAAAGATGTTCTGGGTAACATCATCCTTCAAATTATTAATCTTTGCACCTGTGTACATGGCTAATAGTCAGAGTTAAGACAACTTAACCAGTTTTGCTAAAAAAATTGTGATTAATTGTAAAGAGTTCCATTACACTTGATGAGGAGTTTTTTCTTTGTTTCATGAACAATAATGAAGAAAAAGCAAAATACATTGTTGTGAAAAGTAATTGATTTTAATATAAAGGCTTTGCTGACAAAAATATAACAGGAAGGTAACACTTTAGTATAGGCACCAATTCTCACTATTAACTAGTTGCTTATTAACATGCCTATTATTAACATATTGGCTGTTTATTAGTATAAAGCACATATTCTGCGTGACCATATTTTACATCCCTAATCCTATCCAATACCTAAACTCAACAACTACCTTACTAACTATTAATAAGCATCAAATTAGGAGTTTATTGAGGCAAAAGTCGTAGTTTATTAATGGTAAGTTAAATTTGAAGTACTAACATACTGCAACTAAAATGTAAATACATACAGTACAGTTAAATAGAAATGACAAAAGGACATAAAAATTAAATGTAAACTAAAATTAAAATGAAAACTTAAAAAATTTAAATAAAAGCAAAATCAAAACATTAATAAATTGATTTAGGTTAATGTTAATTTCATATACAGTACATACACACAAATTAACATTAGTTGATATACTGTGTACAAACCTGAACTAACAATTAAATTAACATTAATCTAGATAAATAATTTGTGTTAAAAATTGTTGTCTATTGTTAGTTCATAATGCCTAATGCATTAAATATGTCAGAGAATTTAACCATATTGTAAAGTATTACCAAAGAATTCATTCAAATGATCCAATCATAATATGTTGCAGTGGCAAGCACCTGCAACACCCTGGTTTCATATGACTATCGTGCGAAGCAAACAAAGTGAGTTCACATCCAGGGTTTGAATTTAACTTTTTTACTCACCAGCCAATTTGGCTACTAAATTTTTAAGTTACCAGCCATTCATAACATCTACTAGCCAACAACAAAAAAATTAATTTACCGAAATAAACCAACAGCTTTGCGGCTGTCTACACTGGATGTGACAAAGCAGGTGTTGCAAATCACTTGAACTTTATGTCAGTACATCATAAATAGAAGGAATCATCAGTTTACTGTCAGGGATTTGTCGTGTCGCACCGTATCCAGTGTAGACAGCATCACTGATCATAATAGGTTCTATGTTATCGTGCTGCTCGCATCCGGTGTAGACACGGTGTGAGTCTTCTGTCATTTTTAAAGGAAACCAGCGTGCCATTATTTGTCAGGAATGTTCAAGTAAGCTAGACAAGATGCTGCGCAATTAGGCTGTATTTAATATATCATGATCGTGATGATCGTGATTTGACAGCATTACCCGCCACAGCTGATTTTTACCCGCATTTGGTGGGATGGTGGGTGTTAATTTCAAACCCTGATCGCATCAGTACTAAAGCAGCTGAAGAAAGAACATTAGGGTGTCTCATCACGACTTTTCTTGCTCACTCGCATTTTCTCTGCCTTTTATCTCACACCCAGTGCCGAGCTGAGCTGAACATGACCCCGCGATGGACTGCCAACTAAGCTTGATTAGAGGATCACTGTCTCTTATCTGGGGACTCTGTAGGAAAAAGAGAGATGGCAGGAGACAGAGAGAGAATGTAAAGAAGTGGCTTGCAGTAATGTCCTTGTAGAGGAACATTTCAGAGAGGCATTACAGACCGGAGTGGGTTATGTTTTGGAGAGGACAACCATTCATCCTGAATCAGAAGAGAAAGAACTTGTTATATACATTAGCTTGATTATGAATGAAATCATAATCAAGCTAAATCACGGCTGTGAGGTATGAACATGCTGACCAACACTCACAGACACTCCCAAAGGGTCATCTTATGCTGGAAATACGTGCAGCTTGGGAGTCAATGAAGGGGCAGACGGAACTTTCAATTCCGGGAGTTTTCCTGGGACAGGAAAAGAGGTTCACTGAATGTATTGAACAGAGACTCTTGGAAGGAAGCGTTCATTTGAAACACGCTGCTTTGTCTTGTGCTTTTAAGCTAAATATTAAGGAGATGCAGAGCTGTTCCCATTCACAGTAGCTTTGTTTTCACAGACGGAACTCAGAACCAAACAGTCATAACATGCAGTTTTGAACAATACCACCAGAGCCTATTCTTACTGCTCTGTTTTCTTGAGGATTTGTCCTGTGAGTGCAGATTCTGTTATGCATTTTTGCAACAATTTATTTTGTTTTGCAGCAAGTTTTAAGAAATATGAAGCAAATGCAATATGTACAGTATATCACTGGACAAGAACACATGGTGATAAATAAATAAATATATATTTATTAAAGGGGTCATCGGATGCCCATTTTGCACAAGTTGATATGATTCTTTAGGGTCTTAATGAAAAGTCTATAACATACTTTGGTTAAAATTTCTCAAAGGTAGTGGAAAAAACACCTTTTTTACCCTGTCAAAATCAGCTCTGTTTTCATCAAGCCGTTTTTTAGTCCATGTTGCTTGAAATGCTAATGAGCTCTGCTGACCCCGCCCCTCTCTTCCGTGGGGTGACGAGCAGTACTGTTTACTTTAGCCGCGAAACTGGCTAACTAGCATGTTATTAGGAAAGGCGATTTGCAAAGATTTATAAAAAAAACGTTATACTCACTTCTTCTGTAGATGAAGCTGGATCACGAATGATTCGCGTGAACATAGACACATTTAGGCAGATTGGGGATCGGCGCATTCCCTTCAAAGCGAAAGTAACGTTAATCCTCTGCGTCTTCAGCGGCTCAGATGTCGGGAGTAAATGATGACTGCTTTATTCATTATTACATCCAACAACAAAGCACTTTGATGTCTGAGACATCTTGTCTTCCCCTGCACCGGAGTCGATGGCGGACTGACGACAGCTCACTCAGGGCGGGTCTAAGGGAAGATGGCCTTGTCAATCAACTCTCGTGGGAGGGGGCTGTACAGAACTACGTCATTCTGACAGGAACCTCAGAACAGCCTGATTTGAGAAAGGGAATTTTAAAATAGGGATTTAAAAAAAAAAAACACTGGGTGGTTTTTTATCATTATAGGATGGATGTGTACACACACTTCCAACACACATTTATGTTCAAACAACTTGAATGTGTTGAATTTTGCATCCGATGACCCCTTTAATTTATCTTGAACTGCAGAGTATGTTAAAAAAAAACTATAGCACGTCATTGTTGTTACTGTGACCAACACAAAAAAAATCATAATTTTCTTAATCATAATTTTTGCCTTGATTTCTGGTTATGAATCTCTTTAAAAAGATTCATGTACTTGAGAAGACTGCATAAGATATAAGAAGATTTTTTCAAAGAAAATATTTTTGTTAATTAAAACAGGAGACAACTTTTTGCAGATTAATAATTATTAGTACTATTAATTATATAATAATGTATTATATTATATTATATTATTATAAATAACTAATTTATTAGTTAGTTATTAGTTATAGGTTACTAATTCTCTTATTTTTGCTTGTAAAATAAAGTTTAAAAATGGTTTAAAAATGTTTATACATCTACTTAAACAAGATACATATTCTAAATATTCTAAGAAAAAATTTCAAAACGAAACCATTTGCAGATCTCTAATAATTAGTAAAAGTTATAAGTATATACACTGCCCTCCAAAAGTTTGGAAACACCCCTTGCAAAGTGTGGTTTTGGATGATATCAGCATAAATCCTTATCATTTTTTGGTGCAAATACAGTACATTAAAGTAACTTGACATTATCATTGAAGACTAGCAATAATAATTTTCATTTTGATTACATAATAATGGCAATATATACATGTCAAAGTCAGACATGCCCCTTTGCCAGCTGTGATGCCTGGTTACTGGTTTAAACTTGGCCCAGGTTTTTAAAAGATTTTTGGGTCAGCACACCTTAATAGCTTCAACAATTGATTGCCAATTAAGTTTAGAATACAATGAACCTGTTTTATGAATGAGCTGTAATAGCTGCTAATGGTGGATATTTTGATGAATCAAAAATTTAAGCATTTTCTATGTATAAACTTTTTATGTAATAAAATATGTTTTCGTAGTTTGTGTTGTCCCTTATCAGTGCAAAATTATCACAAATTAAAAAGGCATGCCAATATTGTCCAAAACCCCACTTTTCTAGGGCGTTTCCAAACTTTTGGAGGGCAGTGTATATATGTGTGTGTGTGTAAAATGTTAATAATAATATAAAATTGTATTATTTTATCTTATTAATAAGGCTCTTATTTTTGCTTGTAAAGTTTTTAAAGTTGTGTGTCTGTTTGTTGTTGTTTTCTTTTGTTTGTTTGTTTTTTCAGTATAGTCACCCTTAAAAGAGTAATTCTTTCATCTATTTGCCCACAGTGGTAAACACCTGCAGACAGCCCTCCTAAAAACTAAAGTGTTGCACTAAAAGGTCCAGCTGATCTGTTCAGAGCCCACCCTGAAACCCAAATCCACTTTAGAGGTCTTTGATCAGCTAATCACCTTCCTGCTAGCCCCGTTTGACCGCACGTATCATGTGATGATGAGAGCTTTGCACCCTGACTAGAAGTCTTTTATTTTGTTGGCAGCTCAGAGGCCCAGAGGCACAGTAATTCAAAGATAATCTCATCTTCCTCGGCTTATATTGGCACACACAACTACTCTACTCTCTCTCATTTTTCCAAAACACTCTCCTTAACTCCTTGTTTGCATCCCATGTGTGGGAATGTGTGAGAGAGAGCGTCGATCTGTGCACATCTCCTACCTTGCTCACACGTCATCTCCTCTGTGTGTGTCAGTGATGGATCTATAGTAACGGGTTCAATTAAACCAGCTGTGGGGACCCAGCAGGTGCGAGAAACGAACATCCACCCAGTGTGGGTCCCGTCCTGGGAGGTGACAGCAGAGGGGTCCCTCTTATGTCTACATGGTTTGATGTGACGGTTGGCTCTGTTTGCAGTGTTGTAACAGATGTGTTTTGTTATAATGGGACTCATAAAGCAACAATTTTGGGAAAGGATTAATTCTGAGATAATGTAATTCTGAGATAATTCATTTCTATTGGAAAGGACACGGGCAGCACTAACGCTGATGAGAGCAGGGGCTGGAAGGACAGCTTTAATCGAAACAATGGTACTTATAGCAGCAGATATTCCTGCCTGTCATACCAAAAATATGGCAGTTAATTGTGGGTGTGATGTACTGAGATGGTATCTTTGGAGTTAATCATAAATGTAAGGAAACAGACAGTGTGAGAGCCTCAAAGGCATCTTTTCTAATTGAGGTCATGATGATGTCATGCTCCTCATCTCTTTTATGAGACACTAACTTTATAGACAGTCTACAGCTGGAGAATTTAGGAGCTCCACTTTTCTCACTGCTCCAACTTCTATTTTCCTTCTTTGGTGAATCTAATGAAAACTTTCATGAACATCAAAAGAGAATAAAAATAACCATTATGTAAAGAAAAAAAAAGAAATTATATATTCATAAAACAAATGAAGCTCAAGGGCATTTTAATGTAATTTTAATGTAGTGCATAAAGTATTTTTTTTATTTCTTTATTTAATTTTTGTTTAAATATTTTTATTATTTTTAATGCATTATTAATTTATGCACCTTTTTAAATATATTGAATATTTACCTATTTTTACACATTTACATATTTACATTTACATTATACATAAATATTTGCACATTTATAATATACAATTTATACTTGTATATGCAATATTTACTATGGGGAACTTTTTCTTATTTTATTGGAATTCATATATACAGACATATGTAATATGTAAATACATACATACATACATACATATATATATGTGTGTGTGTGTGTGTGTGTGTGTGTGTGTGTGTGTGTATGTATGTATGTATGTATACATATACATATACATATTACATATGTCTGTATATATAAATTAAAATATATATAAATAGGAAAAAGTTCCCCATATATATATATAATATGTGGGTGTTTGTGAAAATAATTATTTATAAAATAATAAATATTTTATTAATATATTGTATTTGGTAACACTTTATTTTAAGGTGTCCTTGTTACAGGTTACATGTACTTACTATTATTATAACAATAAACTATGCATAATTACATGCATGTAACTCCAAGCCAAACCCTAATCCTAAACCTAACCATATACAAGTACATGTAGTTAATTAATATTGGCAGCGGCTATTTGCACTTAGTGTAAATAGCATATTTTTTTAGCCATAGATGCTATTTACACTAAGTGCAAATAGCGATGGATTCTATTTACACTGTTAAAATAGCAAGATTTTCTTCTATTTATTCTACTTATTGCAAATAGTGGCAATTATCTGCACCTCAGTATTGTAGTACATTATAAAACAGTACGCAATAATAACGTATTGAGTGTAAATTATAGTTTTAATTCAAATTATTAAATGGATGCCACCTTATTGGGACAATAAAGCCCTCCCTTTACCTACCCTAACCCTACCCGATACTTTTATTTTCAATTTTTTGATTATTTCCTTCATTTTTATTGAAAATAAATGCCTTTCTGATGCGATATGAGATTTGAAAAAAAGTTCGGCAAAAGGTGGGCTCGAACTTGGGTGGCGATCACGTCAAAAAGTATGCGCCTTACCATCTACACCACTGAAACTGATGTTGAATTAGCGTCTTTTTTTAGTGTTGACTAACTCAATCACACGTTAGTGAGTGCAGTTAGTGTAAATAGCCTTTGCCAACAAGACGGGCTATTTGCACTTAGTGTAAATAGACACTCCGATTAAGATTACTCATTAATTAAATGTATAATTACACTGTAACAAGGACACAAAATAAAGTGTAACCTTGTATTTTTTTATTTTTTATATTCTTTTTTATTTTATTTTATATTTCCAGACAACATTAACATATTAATCATATGTTAAAACATATCTTAACCAAATGCATTGAAAAAGTAAACTTCTGTAATGTACAGAAATGAACTAATTTCTCTGTGGTTGTTTTAGCGTTTGCTGTAAACCCATTTGTTTGGTAATAAGAGTTGACAGTGGAGGCAATGTTGTGTGGTTTGGTCCTCAGGGGATGATTCCAATTAGACTGATGTCAAGCACTGGTCAGATAAAAGCTTCTTCTGGTAATGTTTTCTAATAACCATAAAGAGACCACCTTAAAAAAAAAGAAAAGAAAAAAAGTGACATTTTTGAGAATTACACCTTATATTATGCTTTAATTTCTCCTGAAATGCAGGCACAACTTGGATCAGTGCACTTTAAGGTCGAGCGATTCTCGAGGACAAGGTCTTGATTTAACGTTCCCTCGGATGTTTCTCGCACCCGCACGCACATACAAACACATGTGTTCTTATGCACGCATGTTACTCATCTCTCCCTCTCGGCCCGACTCTCTGTGTCCCAGCTGGAGCCTCATGACCTTTGAACCGTGCGCTATCTTGCGCTCAGTTGGCTTGTTTTTCTTGGCCATTCCCAGAGCGTTAGGTAGCCAAAAGTGAAGAAAATTGAGTGCAAGTGGGACCAAGCTGGTGTGCGCTGTCTGGAGGATGTTTGTGTGTGTGTGTGTGGGAGGGTGTGTGTCTGTGTCTGCAAGCGATTTATATGTGTGAACTTCTTGTAAGTTTTCTTATGGATGCATATGGGTGCACAGGAAGCGCTGTACCACTCTGATAATTTATGGCCCGTTTTCCACAAGGGAGAGACTTAATTATCTGCTGAGCGTGTGGTGTAAACCGTCGTGGTTTGCTTTGATCCCGTCCGTCCGTGTCCAGAGGCTGTGACTAGGCTGGTGCATAGTCTTAGACAGCGAGGCTGTAACGGTTACATCCGGACAGCAGGGATTCGCTGACAGCTTTATTTCGGTTTGTGTGCCCCTGCTAAGCTCCTCGGAAGTCCTTTCACAACAACAGGGCACCCCTGAGGTAACAGGTGCTTTACAAATTTGAATTCTCCCCCAAATCCCCCTTTGAGAGGCGCATGTGTGAGGAAGTGGGGATTGATTGGGGAGCATGTGTGCGTTTGGGGCGGGGGGTTGGGGGTCTAAATGCTCAGATCTAATTATAATTTATAACCAGAGAGATAATGACTTCAATTACTCTATAAAATCGACTGAGTGTAGAGCGAGAGAGTGATTTTATTGCTCAAAGGTTGTTCGTTCAAAGCTCAGGGGATTTAATTCAGTTTTGACTATCAGAAGTTTTTCCTAAATATAGACATGAATGAATCAATAGTTGACATACAGTAAGAGTATATAGCTATAACGGTAAATACACGGTACATTGGCTGAAATTTTTTTATGATCGGTTATGTTAAATAGCAGATATATTTGAGTTAATAACATATTCAAATGATCAGGGCACTTTATTAATTCTATTTGACCAGCCTGTTGATGAAATAAAACAAAGCAAAATCATGTCATGAAACTCAAAATCTTAAAATAAAATTATAAAAAAAAATAATATAAGATAACTAAAAAATGTAACTAAATTGAAATATAAAATAAAAATAAAATGTAAGATTAAAATAATATCAAACAAACTTAAATTAAATTCATTTCAAATATAAAATATAAATAAAATGTAATATTAAAATAATATAAAATAAAATTAATTAAATTAAATTAAAATATAAATGAACATAACATTTAAAATTAAAATAAAATCTATCAAATTAAAACTGAATAAAATATCACGTTAAAAAATGTAGAATAAAATAAACATTGTAACATTTTATCCATGTCCATCCATCATCCATTTAATTTTTACATTTTACATTTGTTAAATGATTGCAGGACAAGAAAGATTGTTTTCTGTGGTTGTACCTGTTTTAAAATTAAAAAGCTGTTTTTCAGTATACGTTATTTTGGTGTCATTGGAATCATGTAAAGGTCTGGACTTTAAAAGGGAGGTGTTATCTATGTTGGGAGATTTTAAAGAGAAATGTTTGAGTTTGTACTGATTTCTCTGACTATTGACAACAAGCTGGTGTTTATGCAAATGTGAGAACAGTATGAGTCATTGTCAAGATCTCTTCTGAACATCTAGAGGAGATTTATGAGATTATTGAGGCCTGTTTCTCAGGGGAAATATATATATATATATATATATATATATATATATATATATATATATATATATATATATAATTTTTTTTTTTTTTTTTTTTTTTTTTTTACCCTATAGGGAAGAGTAACCTGCTTGGAATGTGGTCTGAATAAACTGCAGCTAGATTTCTCTCTTCTGTACCATCTCTGATTCCATATCTCTCTCTGTAACTCCTTTCTAGTACAAGATAGTTCAAATAAATAATGTCCTCTTCCACCATCAGCGTAATACATTAACACAGAGCTTTACTAGTGTAAAAAGGAATGTCTTATTGTTTGACGTTGTTTCAAGTGATCTACCATCTCTTCATCTGCCTCTCTCTCCATTTCTCTTTGCTCCCCAAACAATCTTTCCTCCATTAATCCACATCCTCTGGTTAATGTTCCCCAGGGTTCTGATTATTGATTCATATATTCATACATCTCCGCTGGGATCCTGACTGGGATTTTAACCCTTTAAATCTTTGTTTCAATGATATGCTGTTGTATATGATGATCAATAAGCTTGGTTTCCCTTGAATAAGTCCAGAATATAAAGACAGCGCTTCTATTTCCATACTCACAAAGGTCTTGATCGGTCAATGCAGTGTAAATCAGGTTAAGCGAACTATACTGCGCCCTTACAAAAACAAAATCTAGTTATTGTTCGACTGAGAGCAATATGTCACTTTAACCTTGGATTTTGGCGGCTTACACAGTTGTCAGCTATCAATTGGCCAGCATTAATTGTGATTTCTGTGGTCATAAAAGTGTGCATGAGTCACCTTCTACAATCTGCTGTGTGTGTTCACACCGGACTAATTCAATATGGCTTCCATTAGAAAGATTGGTGAGGTTCTGCTCAAGTGTTTTTCAAGGCCTTAATGCTAAGCAGGACTCTCAAGGGAGGTGCTTTCTCTCTCCCTTCCCCCTGTTTCTGCCTTCTAATCACCTTTTTTCTCCTATTTTCCCCCTTCCCTCCTTCTTTCTTCCTCCCTCTCTAAATTTTTCATTGTATAAGTGAATTTTGAACAGCATTTGTGCCTGTGACCTTTCTCTCAACCTTGTTAATGTATGAATTCGTTCACCTTCTGTGTTGTTTAACTTCCTTCACTGTTCAACTAACATGAACATCAGTAAATATTAAATCAGCTTTAAATTATACATATTGAAGATTAATGATATGCTAGCAATGATTCTGTTTGCGATTTATTAAAACTAATGAACATTGTAAGGATTGTTAATATCATAAACAGCGTTATAGTTGGTAAGTTCAATTCATTTCCATGAATCAATTCAGTCTGTCCATTTCAGAGAATCACTTCCATAGTTATTTGCAGAATCAGTTGAAAATGTTCATCAAAGTCCCTGTGGCATTTTCCATGTATCACCATATTTTAATAATATATTGTTATTTATTTCTGTGTATTGGTAAATTGGCTCCTATAAATTAATAATATTTATTTACTAAATACTAATAAGTTTTTAACTGTATTTTGTTTTAATATTTTGAATGAATATATAATATATCAATTAATTATATAATTGTTTATTAGGCTATATTTTTCTGAATTTCATCAAAAATGTGTTTAGTTTCATTACACAACCCTACAGATTTTTGTAAGTAAATATTTCTGTTTAGTATTATATTGGTACATAAAAATGAAGTAACATTTGTAATAAAATATATATTTTTAATATAAATATATAAACTTTTTACCATATTTTTTGTTATTATTATATTATATTATATTATATATAAAACTTTTATATTTTTTATATTATTTATGAATTATTCTGTATCATTAAGATGGTCTGTGCAGTAGGTCTCTATATGTTGTAAACCAACATCAAATGGATTTCACAAAAGCAAGGATCTGTTTGTGAAATTGTGCTGAACTTCATATTTACATTTATTAAAGTAAGTTTTGCCACAGTCAAGTAGCAGAGAAACAATCCACAATGCCTGGAAGCCTCTTACACACACTTGCAACTCAATGACCAGTGCTTGAACTGACCTCACAGGTTACAGTAGGTGGTCCCATGACTTCTGGAAAAATTTGTGTTGATGTAGTAGAAAACCGAGAGGAATGCCAGGAATGAAGTGGGTATGTATCTCAAAAGTTGGTCGGTAGACATTTTTCTTTTCTGTGGTGAAATTGTGGGAACAAGGTCAAGGGATGTGGTTTTAAATGATTTCCATCTTTCATGGGGTTCTGTCATGGGGTGGTGATAAGACCTGAGTCATTAGCTACATGAGATAGGAAAATGATGTAGAACCGACCCGCTCGCTCCATACTTTGGTCTGCACTCTCTGGGTTCACGTAATTGATTTCAGGCCTCAGATGTTTTGTTTTTCATCTTACGGAGCTTAAATTTGACTCTTCCTTAAATATTTTTTTCCTAGATTCATTCACATGTGGGGAATAGTTATTGTTAGCATCTTTCTTTAAAGGGGTCATTTGACGTTGCTAAAAAGAACATTATTTTGTGTATTTGGTGTAATGCAATGTGTTTTTGCGGTTTAAGGTTCAAAAAACACATTATTTTCCACATACTGTACATTATTGTTGCTCCTCTATGCCCCGCCTTTCTGAAACGCGCCGATTTTTACAAAGCTCATCGTTCTGAGAAATGAGGCGTGCTCAGATTGGCCAGCTATCCAGGGCATTGTGATTGGCCAAATACCTCAAGCGTGAGACGGAAATGTTACGCCCCTTACCGTATTGTGATGCCGTGTCCAGGCGCGACGACACAAAAACAAAATAAAATAAAACCATTAATTAAAATAAAAATAAAACCCATTACAAACGAGGCATTTGTTGCATGCAGTGGGGACATAATTATTGATTATAATGACTCATACTGTCTGTTTATGCGTCGCGCTGCATCACGCTGCGTAAACATTACCATGTCTGCATTTGTGATCGGAGTAACGACAAAAAACAAGCACTACTCTACATAGCTCAAAACTCGCGTTTGAATCGTCAGTGGCAAATTCTTTAAATATGAAAACATACTTACAGGCTGTGAGTCAGAAGCGACAGACTGTCCTTGCAAAGTTGGAATTGCCCCACTTTATAGAAACAGTCTTTGAGCAAGCCAGCATTGTGTCAGGGAGTCTCTGTCACCTGTCACCTCACTCATCAGCCCCAGCGCACACCAGATCCCAATTACCTGAGCACTGATTGCCCGAACCTGCCTCAGCTCGTTACACTCCCTTTATCACTGCACTCTCCACACTGCACCAGTGTCTGGTCTACAGTTTGCATTCCCGAACTAAGCCCGACTCCTTACCGTGCTACTAACCTGTGTTTAATCACCATTAGATGCTCCTTCGTTCCACCGCTCCAGTTCTCCACCGTTCCTTCGCTCCTCGGGATCACCTGCCAAAGACAAGCTTCAATGACCTCAACTAAGAACCCAAGAACTGTTGTTTATGCTATACTCACCTGCCATCTGCCTTTCATGGACTGCTCATCGAACCTGTCAATAAATCCACCTGTGTTAACTCTTACCTCTTGTCTCTTGCTCGAGTCGTGACAGAAGACCAGACCTTTAAACAAGATGGATTGGGCTGAGGACCAGTTGTGCTGCCTGCGACAGGGTGGTCGCCCTCTGGAAAGATATGTGGAGGAATTCATCGAGCTTTCCCATCAAGTGAGCTGGCTCGATGCCTCGTTATGTGCCTGTTTTCAGTTGGGACTGGATGAGAACACTATTCGTTGTCGTTCTCCTGTTTGTGACTTCTCTTTGGTGGAATTAATAAATCTCATCCTGTATTTAAATGGCTCTAAATTTGAAGTAGAGGAGGTTGGAGAGGTTAAGAGCCATTCTCATCCAGCCCCTTCTGAGAACTACTGGGCCTCGCCAGCTCACCCCATGCCGAGATCCTTCACATGCCTGGCCACTGGTTCCGACCACACCTGTCCTCCTGTATTTTCCCGAGCCCTGAAGTGGATTTCCAACAGCGCTGACCTGGAGGCTAAGGTTACGGACCTTGCTATAACATCTGTCCGGTCAGCACTGAAATCTGCCTTCCATCCTCTGTTTTCAGCTCCCCAAACCAATCCGGTCCTCAGCCCAGAACCCGCGGCGAAGTCAAGCCTGCCATCCGCAGCCATCTCAAGCCCACCGTCCACGGCTCACTCAAGCCCGCCATCTGCGGCACATGTGCCCCTAGGAATACTGGTGGAATATTATGGGATGTCTTGGAGTCCAGCCCCAGAGTCTGCTCCAGTGTCTGCTCCAGTGCCCACTTCTAGCAAGCGCCCTCCAGAGCCCTCTCCTCGAAAGCACCCTCCAGAGCCCACTCCTCGAAAGTGCCCTCTAGAGCCCGCTCCTGCAGAAAGCCCTCCAGTGCCCGCACCTCCAGAGCACCCTCCAGTGGCTGCTCCTCGAAAGCACCCTCCAGTGCCCACTCGTCCAGAGCTCGCTCCAGTGTCGGCTCTAGCCCCAAGGTTCGCTCCAGTATCAGTTCCAGCCCCTGACCAGAGTCCAGTGCAGGCTCCAGCCCCTGACCAGAGTCTAGTGCAGGCTCCAGCCCCTGACCAGAGTCCAGTGCAGGCTCCAGCCCCTGACCAGAGTCATGTTAGAGCTGCAGATCCCCCGTTAAGCCCAGTGAGGGCTCCTGATCCCCAGTTAAGCCCAGGAAGGGCTCCTGATCCCTCGTTAGGCCCAGGGAGGGCTCCTGATTCCTCGTTAAGCCCAAGAAGGGCTCTTGATTCCTCGTTAAGCCCAGGAAGGGCTCCCTGATCCCCCGTTAAGCCCAGGAAGGGCTCCTGATCCCCCGTTAAGCCCAGGAAGGGCTCCTGATCCCCCGTCTAGCCCAAGAAGGGCTCCTGATTCCCCGTCAAGCCCAGGAAGGGCTCCTGATTCCCCATCAAGCCCAGGAAGGTGCCCCTGATTCCCCGTCAAGCCCAAGCCCAGGAAGGGCTCCAGATCCCCAGTTAAGCCCAGAGAGGGCTCCAGTCCCCGAGTTCAGGGGCGGGGGCTGGGGCTGCGGCCTCGGAGACAGATCCGCCATGGCCTCCCGAGTCTTCTGATCCGCCATGGCCTCCTGAGTTCCCTGATTCGCCATGGTCTCCTGAGTCCCCTGATCCGTCATGGTCTCCTGAGTCTCCTGATCCGCCATGGTCTCCTGGGTCCCCTGATCCGCCATGGTTTCCTGAGTCCCCTGATCCGCCATGGCCTCCCGAGTCTCCTGATCTGCCATGGCCTCCTGAGTCTCCTGCTCCACCATGGTCCCCTGAGCTCCCTGATCCGCCCTGGAGGTGTTGCCCATATCCCAGTCCTGGACCAGCCTCCAGGGCGCCCACCCCCCACTCCCCGGTGGAATTGTTATGGCGCGGGACACGCCTTCCGGGAGGGGGAGGTAATGTCAGGGAGTCTCTGTCACCTGTCACCTCAGTCATCAGCCCCAGCGCACATCAGATCCCAATTACCTGAGCACTGATTGCCCTCACCTGCCTTTATCACTGCACTCTCCACACTGCACCAGTGTCTGGTCTACAGTTTGCATTCCCGAACTAAGCCCGACTCCTTACCATGCTACTAACCTGTGTTTACTCACCATTAGACGCTCATTCATTCCACCGCTCCAGTTCTCCACCGTTCCTTCGCTCCTCGGGATCACCTGCCAAAGACAAGCTTCAATAACCTCAGCTAAGAACCCAAGAATTGTTGCTTGTGCTATACTCACCTGCCATCTGCCTTTCACGGTCTGCTCATCGAACCTGTCAATAAATCCACCTGTGTTAACTCTTACCTCTTGTCTCTGGCTCGAGTCGTGACAGTAGGCTACTCTCCCAGGTTCAGGAAATAGTCCTCCGTAAAATGTGCTGCACACACTCGAATATTTGGGTTGAACTGTTCTGGAACAGTGTTGTAATTCAGTGTTCCACTGATTTCTAGTTGTGTCCTCTTTTGGAAGCCCAAACAAAGTAGTTTCACTTTCACAACGAAACACGGCATCTCCAGGACATGGCGCCGGCAGCAGCAACAACACTACAGCGAGAATAAAAGTCCTGCCCTCTTTCTTTGCGTAATCATTTGGGCGGTGTTATGCAAATCTCCCCACACCGTGACGTAGACATGTGGAGGCGTGTTTGAATGAGCCGTTTTAGGTGGGCGTGGTCGAGTTTTAACTTTTATGAAGAATATCTCTTTGGTTTTGAGACTTTAGTCTTTGCAACTTCAGGGATCTTATCTATGCACAAACAGCTTGTAACAATCCAAAGAGAAAGGAAAACTTGAAATCGTATCATATGACCCCTTTAACGTTCTCAAGTGCACTAACCATTCAGAAACAGTTCCAGTTTGTGCTTAACAGGTCATGTTGCTTTGAATCTTTGCAATCAGTTCACTAAAAAGATCTGAATCATTCACTAGCCCTTTCTACAGGTTTCACCAGTATGTTTTTGTTCTGTTGAATCATTCACTCAACTGATTCGATTTCTCCACAAATGACTACAAATCATTTCGCCTCCATTATCCATCCCCTCCAACCTTTAGTCATGAGCAAGCTACAGGAAAAAAAGGCCACAATTATAGCATAAATAATAGTTTCTGTATTTTCTATGTTCAGTTTTTGCCTGTTCATAATTGATCTGGATGCTTTCTATCCATATTTTGAACAAGACTGACTCATGAACTGACCAAACAACATGCTTCCTCTTGTTCAGAAAGATGGAATTAAAATGATTCATTCTGAAAAGATTCATATTTTCTTTTTAACAAATTATGTACACTGTGATTTCTCTTCACAGAAAAGCACATGATCGAGATCCATGCTCTGATCAGATGCTTTAGCGTTTGTCACCGTCATTGTGTTCCCATAATCCTCTCTAATGAATGTGAGTTGCCCGGTCTCTCTCTGCTTTTAACTTTTCACACAGTTTTAATTTGTAACGCTCAAATGAAGCCCAATCTCATGACCTCCCTGATTCGCATGTGTCCTGCCTGTGTTCACCACAACCACTGAACTCACATTACACTGAAATCAGTTTGAAATTTCACCCCAAGCTTACAAAGCAAGTGTGTGATTGTATATGGAGATGAAGCCAACGTGTAACAGCTTTCCACAGTTTAATGAGGTCACGCTGAGCCCCTGACCCTCTGACTAAAGCAAGGGACATCATGCCTCAAGATATCCCTCTTGCTAATTTAATTTATTTGCTCCTAGGAAAACAGATGAGCGGAGGCCACACAAGTTTGTGCATGAGTTGTATTTAAAGAAAACAGGTGGTCTCTCATTGTCTGGCTATGTGGCATGTGTCGCAGTCCAAATGAACAGCTCATTTTAGATGTAGTGAAAGGATTGCGTTTGCAGATTAGCAGTCAGTGGTCAGGGGTCGAGGTGGCGGCTGACAATGAGCTGGATGACATCTTGCTGACCTATGACCTTGACCCTTTAAAGCTCCATGGGTCATGACCCCAGCAGGACCAGCGGCTGTGTGTACCGGACGAGAGACGAGGACGATTCCACCAAGTGGCGGCGTTTTGCAGGCACAGGTGCACCGCAACCGCACTCTCCACCTGGGGAATGTCAACGTACCCCCTAGCTGCCCTGCCATCGAGGGTAGCGAGGATGGGGGAGACAAACGAGCCGCTTCTAGCTGTAAAATGGGGCCGTCCACAACTTCATCAGCTCCTTGTGCACTTCCGGGAAGAAAGGGACCAGGGCAGGGCGTGGTCGCGAGCCATGGCCCGTGCCGAGGAGCCAATCTCACCGCGAGGACTCGGGACTGAGAGGTGTGCACGCCTCCAGTCTGATGCTCGCGGCAGCCCGGGAAAGCACGGTCGTCAACTCTGGGTCCGATTCAGCGGCGGTCGCGACACTCGAGGTGGGCAGCCCCGCCGAATCTTCATACTCAGAGGACGATTGCCCATCCCCCGATGCTGCTATCGACATCTGATCCTCTATCGGTGCGCCGAATGAAACGCTGAGCACGCCGTAAGACGGCATAGCAGAATCACCGGGGAGCCGCACAGAACAGCTGCTGCGGGAGGAGTGAAAGGTCCGTGGGGACTGGCCCTGCGGAAAAGCTCTCGCTGTAACCCTCAGATCGCCCAGAGCACTAGCCGATGGTTCTCTGCTCGTAGCAGAGAAGCCAGCGCGGGTAGTGACAGAGAGATCCCCTCCCATCCCCGTGAGGAGAGAGAGGCGCGATCGCAGCGCTGCCATGGTTACACGCTCAAAACGAGCGCATAAACTATCCACGATCGAAGCTTCAGCATGCTGGATGCCCAGACACTGAAGACAACGATTGTGGCTGTCGACGGAGGATAGGAAACGACCACAACCAAGAGGACACGACCGGAATGGCGTATTTAAAAAGATGCGAACCGACCGTTATTTGCTCTTTTAGGAAATCTGCTCTTTTAGTTGAAGTGCCCATGGGAATCGCTGCAGATAGGGACACCGCTGTTCGCACCATAACGCCAACCAGAACAGCTTCCAGACAGATGATAAATGGCTTTGTGGAGATCAACGCGTTCATCCACTCGTCTCCGAAGCAAAAATCTAATGAGTGGATGCACCTGCCGCCTATTTATACCCGTGTGCACGGGGAGTGGCTCAGGTATGCAAAATCCACTAGCCAATATTCATTGGCATTTTCTCTTAAAGTCAGAGATAATTGGGGCTTCCAAGTAAATCCCCTATGTCGTCATGACATAACTCGTAGTGACCGACAGATAGGGAACTCCTTATGCAAGGTCTACACGTTTGCCCATAAAGACAGCGTTTTAATGTTGCATTTTATTGAGATGAAAACTTTATATAGGTAAGAAATTGTACTGTACATTCAGCAGCTGGTTTTCAACCCCTGTCCTGTGAATTTTATAAATACAACAGCTTTGCTACTAAAAGATACATTATATTTCTCAGCAATGAGGTGATAACTTTGTAGTTTTTGTAATTTAACCAACAAGCTTTACTTGTTTGTAAGCTTCACGCTTGCTCACGCATTCTCTCTCTCATTCATTTTAATTCATTTAAATAAACATCATATTGACGCTGCTGTATTCAACTAAAGAATTCTACCTCTAACGAGCTGTAGATAAAATAATAAATGAAAATTACCATTATTTTCCAGTCTTTATCCATTCAGTCAGATTGTGTGCTGCAAAACATCCAAGACAGCTGTTGTCCATGCTGGCAAATAATAATTATTATTTTTATTTTATTTTTTTAAGCGCAATCCAAAAAATGTCAGGCGGATACTGACTTTATGAAACTTTCTTGATGTCATTAAAAGAATAATGATTTTATATTTTTAAGTAATTTGTATTATTTATTAGGAAAGATTTTTTTTTACTTTTTATATATTTTCAAAGTCATATGTAACCAGCATACACTACTATTCAAAAGTTTGCTGTCGGAAAGATTTTTTTAAAGCCTCTAATGCTCACCCTGACTGCATTTATTTGATTAAAAAAATAGTGAAACAGTAATATTTTGAAGTATTATTACTACTTAAAACTACTTTTTCTATTTCTGTTTTATATATTTTATATGTTTAGAAATTTAATTCATTACTCCAGTCTTCAGTGTCACATGATCCTTCAGAAATCATTCTAATATGCTGCTCCAGTGCTTAAGAAACATTTTTAGCTGAATTATTTTAGCTATTTTGTAATATTATATTGTTCTCTATTCTCTATGCTTTCTATTTTTTTAATAGAAAGCTTAAAAAAACAGCATTTGAAATAGAGATCTTTTGTAACATTATGAATGTCCTTCTTTCCTGTCACTTTTGATCAGTTTAGTGTGTCTATGCTTGATGAAAGTATTAATTTCTTAAAAAAAAAAAAATCAAAAGGAAGACAAGAAAATATTACTTACCCCAAACATTTGAACAGTAGTGTGAAATGTACTAAGAAAGTTTCTTGGACACTCTTATTTGTCACTGACCCTGATGTAAAATAGTTTTCCTTATGTATCCTTACACAACATATGAAATATTTTCCTTGTGATGACATGCTCATCTCTTATAAATGGTAATGACATTCTGGAATTTTTTCAAAATGGTTATAATCAGTGCATGTACAGATGAGTTGCTGTCCCCGGCCAGATCTGGGAGAACTTAAGCTCTCAAGGCTCTCTCACATTCATTAGAGGCCTAGCAGGGATACTAATCAGCCTGCATTTAGCGGGATTGGTCCCCAGGCTCCATCAGAACAATCACATGAATCCACTTTACAGTGCCTGGAATAGTAAGGTAGATGTGCTTTGGGTGCATTTTAGGATACATGTTAACAATTCATAAAAAAAAGTTGACTGTATAAGAGAAAAATCAATTTTGCAGAAATTGTGTCTTTTAAAATACCCTCTGATGTCCCACTGAGCACATTGCCCCCTAAATGAAGCATGCAAATGTTTCCAAACCTCAGTTGCCAAAGTAGAGGAATGAATTATGTATAACATGTTTGTGCTTTTCTCTTCTGTATACATGCTTCTGCCATGAAATACAAATTGGAAGCAACCAACAAGCATTGCATACACTTCAAAAGCATACACAAGTCTGGAACGAAGACCAAGGCCAGATCCCACAAACTTGTAAAAGGAAAATAAGACTCTTGTGGCATCTTGCAATAGCTGTTGGGAAGAAAAACATCCACACTGTACCTTCATTTTAAAACCACTAAAATACAGCCTTTTATATTCTCTGTAGTGATGCATAGCTCAGTGCCTCGGAGCGAGATGCTCTTGCCCATAAATTTTCTTAAAGGTGCAGCGTGTTACACAAACAGCGCTGAGTGGAGTCAGCCAGTGCGGTTTGCAGTTGTTGAGACACAGATCCATTGAGGAAGAGAAGTGGTTGGAATCTGTCTGCTCTCATCTGTTGCCAGTTTAGAGAACATTCTGTCCCCACTCCATCACTGTCCAGCTTAATTACAGCTGTCTCTATGAAAGTTTAATGGCAGAATGGTGTGCTCTGGAAGTAATGAATTTTCATTCATTAAAGAGTATAGAAGCATTTCTCCTTCTTATTTAGTTTGTGTCTTGGTTTGTGCTTTTTGTATTTGTAATACGTGATTTTTTATGGATTTGTTAGAATTTTGCTGGTCATTGCTAACAATTTTCCTGTTTTTAATGATTTTTTTTGTAGAATATCACATTAAACCACTAAAGAGAAAATGTAAGGTGAAAAATTATGAAGATTTGCTTTATAATTGCTTTTTGCTCTCAAACATAACTGAATATAATGGGATGTTATGTCTGTATACTGTAGCATATAGGCCTACTTGCTGTAGGTTCTTATGGTATAGTGGTTATGTGTTTCTCATAGAAGTAAACACTTGTGTAAATGAAAACCTTGTTGTTGTTCCATATTTTAGTATCATTATCCCCAAACTGTCCAATTAAAATAACCTGTCACATCCTGTGCATAACATTATAAGAAAGTATCGATCAAAGTTCCACTTGTGCTAGTCAATGAATAGTCCATGTGCACTGCAGTTCACTAATGAACAGTAAAGCATTTATAAACAGTGTGGTCTGCTGATTCATGCCTGGATCAAAGAACAGCTACAGGTTTGCTCCAATATAACCACCTCGCTTTCATCACTTCTCACAATCGACCTCGTATTTTAGCACTGACATATGCGTGCCAGACCAACTTCCTCTTTGAACTACCATTTGCCAACTGGCTATGTCTGGCCTTCATAAAACTATATGTCAGTAAAGGCTCCCATTAATTAATGAGACTGTTGGTGGTTAGTCTGGGGTATGGTGGTCAATATATTGAATAGGAGAGTTGATTTGATTTATGAGTTATATTGATCTTTGATTATCTGTGATCCGTTATTTTTTGTTTTGTTTTGTTTTGATCTCCATAAAATGAAAGTCAATGGACAAAAATAGCTGAAACATTCTCTCTGTGGTGGTAAATGATGCATTGAATAGGAAGAATTAGGATTTTCATTTATGAGCTCTATTGATCTTTGATGATCCATCATCCATTATTCATGTTTCTAAGGGAACGGGCTATTTTAAAATATTTAAATTCCCAAACCAATCTATATCAACAGGGTCTAGGCCCTTCCCCTAAAGGGAAAAAACTTGTTAGATCAATGTTGAATCCTTAATTTTTTAAAAATATGTTTAAATATTGATCTAAATGTCAATAACGTCTTTAAAAAACTGTCTAAATTCTGCAAAGTAGTCCATTTTGAACTAACTTTGGTCAAAAGAAGCTAACTTAGATTCTTGCTGAACATATGGCCTTCTTTCTTTTGTTCTTTGTTCTATTTTTGTTTTTGTATGATTTTCTCTCAAAAAGATATTTTTAAGAATGTTTAAAAGTGTTTTGTCCCTACAGTGAAAGTGGGGTCCAACTTTATGGACAAAAAACAGTTGAAACATTCTTCAAAATATTTTCTTTAGATGAATTCATTCAGGTTTATAACAAAATCACAAGTAAATGATGAATTTTATCCTACCTAAATAACTTAAAGTTACTTGCTGTGCCACACAAAAGAATGTGTCTAGATATACAGGGACTAGATATAAACTGCGACATATACATGAGAGCACTTAAAGATAGACATGATTTCATCTTGAATCAAACGTAATGCCACTCACAGCCTCTCACAACAGGATTGAAAAGGATTGACAGAAAGGTCATGGTGAAGGAAAGGACATCCAGAGCTTAGCTCTCAATTAATCACATCCAAAGCACTGCTGCTTATCTTGATATAGACCTGAGATCTTGTAATAGTGCATTCTTTTACTTATTCTAACCCCTGCGATTTTAAGAAGCAGATTCCCTTGGGAACGAAACGAGAGATCGGAGATTAACCAGGTGATCTTGAATTACAGATATCAAGGGTTGTGTGCATTAGCGAGAAACTCTATAAGTTTGCCGAGACATGTAAAAATAACACAAATTTTCCTGTTGGACAAGCAGTGACCTGTAATAGATCTGTTGTCTTATCTGAAATTGTTTGTGTGTGCCTGTGTTTAGGTCAATGGGTTTATGCCTTCAGTGTTTTGCCTTCAGTAAAAACGCAGATAAATTACAGCATCAACCTCTTGACATTGGATGCTAGCAAGAGATAAACTCAAAGATTAATAATTTAGACCACATGTTAGAGACTGTAAGCAATGGAATAACAAACCATTTATTGCTCTTATAAAACTGCAGTGACCCAAGACAGCAGGCAGTTTTGTTGTTGTTTGGTATATAAAATTCACATACGTAGACATTTGTCAACTTGAAATATCTACTAGAATTTAGGAAATTCAAACAGTTTGACCCCAAAAGACATTTACAGTGTAATGCAATCACTCACCAGTGGTATTTTATATATTTACATATATTTATAGAGCTTGTTTAATGCATGTTAAGATGTTCTAGAAATCTATCTAAATATCCCTGTAAATACACACATATTTTGCTGTATGTGTTTTGTAGTTGCGTTTTTTCTCATCTGGGATGTAATTTTTCCTCTCAAGGTCTTAACTTTATAATATGGGGTGCAGTGGGGGGTGGAAGAAGATATTGCACTTCGGTTGCTGAGATAAATTCAGTTATGTAGGTCAAGATAAATGTAACTAATATTAACTAATAAGAAACTGCTGTTTTCTGACTCATAAGACGTCTTGAGACGTCTGCAACCTAAGAAAGCGATGAATTACGGCGTATGGTGTTAAGTCCTATTAGCGTTTGTCCCAAAAGTAGTTTTGGATAGGGAATGGATGAGTCTCTCTTCAACCAGACAGAATTATTGCTTTCACACAAATCAAGTTCAGTAATAACAGAAAGACTAAGTGGTGGTTGAAAGTTCTAGTTGCTTGTTGTGGGCTGAATGTGTCTCGACAACATTGATCTGCTGTGAAAAGCGTAGCAAGATAGTGATTTGTTGCTTGTGACGCTGAGAAGCCCTCAGAGTCTGTCGTTTAATTTATTGATGAATAAGGAATGGAGTGATGCAGATGGGAATTCTGCCTCTCGTCAGGACTGTCAGATTGATTGATGCCAGAATGGAAGATGGATTATTGCACGTGTGCAGAAATACTATATCGCTGTACACTTAATTGCCATTGATGAGTGTGCAGGAAATCTAGACGGCCCACTTTTAGTCTGCAGACTCGCTGACCTTCTTTTTATCTCTTGTGAAGTGTGCAAACTATTTATGGATGTTCCTCAAATAATTAAATTAATAAATAAAAATATACAATTTCATGTGTATATTATTATTTATTATTCAGTTATTTGTTTATATTTATTAGTTTATATTATTATTTATTGTTAATTGTAATGTGTGTGTGTGTGTGTGTGTGTGTATATATATATATATATTTATATTTAATTTATATATAATTAACAATTACACAATTAAATAATAAAAATAATAATATCAGTGATACATTATATTAATATATATATCATTTATATAATTTATGAAAAATTGCATAATTCATAATATTAAGAAAATAAATCATATACATTAAACATTACTATACAAATTATATATTATATTTGTTTATTTAGTTGTTTGTAGTTAATAAATGTTAATTTAATACATCTTAATTCACTGTTTATAAACAATTGCATAGTTAAATAATAAATAAATCATATAAATTATACATTATATTATATTATAGACTACCTCTAATTTATAAATGTATTTATTTATTAAGTACTTTAATTTACAATAAAATAAATATCTATATAGGAGAGCAAACATGTGCTTGCATTTTTCCCACCAAATTACATGCAGATTTTGTGCAGTGTCAGAGAGTGTGAACAATGTATGTGCTTTCATTATCAACTCGTTCGCTGCAGATAAGACCTCCACCCCTCAGCACCCAGAGGGCCCCGCTCCTTACCGGGCCCCTTAATGCTTTTTTCACCTGCACCCTGTTTAATGAAGGAGACTTCTTTACACTGGTCTCATATCAGTTTAAGATTTGTGCCACCCTCCCAGCCTCACAAACACAGGAATTGTGTTCAACCCTCTGAACCCTCATGCCCACACACCTGATCCAATCATCCACAGCTTAACCACGATCCCTCTTGATGTTTAAATCTTAATTCTTTAATACAGTATAAATGATTGGCTGTAGTCTGCTCTGAAAAATAGGGTAGTGTAGAGGTCATGCTCACCAGGTGGGCTAGACTTGTCATTTCTATCAGCGTCCTGAGAGCGAGGCCTGGCTACCACAGCGTCCCAGGACGAGTCATTATTGCAGGTGCTTAATCCCACCCGCTTTATCCAAATATCCCAGGAACACAGGCAAACATGGGGCTTTGATTTGTCAGAAAGATAGTATTTCACCACACGTAATCCCAACAGGAAATAACAGCAGTAATGGGAAAAACAGATGGAAAAGAGTTGACCACTGCAGAGCAGAGTGTAAGCAGCGGTGCTCTCATTTGGACTGAGATCTGGCTCCATCACCGTCAGGCTCCTCAGGACACGTCAGCCACAGCAGAAATTCACCTGTTGGTATATCACTGCACACTTGAGGTATTCCCGTCTCACCAGAACACCACAGCAAGCTGCTACAGCGTTCCAGAACGGTACATAAAGTGCATTTGGGAATGCATTGTGAAATGTGGACAGCATTCTCTGAGCAGGTGTTTTGATTTTGAGCTGTAATAACTGCTTTATTACATTTGTTATGTGTTATGTTTTCCCATTTCAGACTTTAAAGACAAGTGACTTGCTTTTCCATTCCAATGTCAAGCTGAGATGCAACTATAATGCAAAAAAGAAATAAAAGGGAAAAGAAACCCCATTCTCATTACCATAATGCATCCAGATGTTTTTCTTCTGACCCTTTTTTTTTTAATTCTCATCATTCTCAAAGGTGATGTATAAATATTTTAGAATTTATATTTTTATAGAAATAAAATATTTGCATTATAGTAAAATAAATGAGAGTTTATTTTATTATTATTTAAATGCATTTATTTAAATATAATTTTTAAAGGAAGTCCCAAAAAAAAACTGTATCATGTCATATATAAATACATTGTGCATTGCCCAAATGGTTTTTATTTGTATTTTTATTAACATCTGTTTATTTCCACTGATCTAAATATAAAGTTCTCTATTATAGATTAGTGGTTATTTATCTCAAAGCAGCAAAATAACCAAAACCCGCAACAACACTGCCCAAACACATAAATATATTAACTTAAGCAATAGGATAAAAAATGACAGAACATTTCCATGTTTTGCCACAAAATTACATTTTATTATGTATGTTAAGCACGTACTCTATATCTCCCGCTCTCTCTCCCTTACAGACACACACACGGAAACATAATACACAATAACGTTGTTAGCGCTACTCTGACAGTTTTATCAGTAAAATAGTTTAGCAACTATTACAACAATTAGCTACATGACGGAGCAACGGAGGCATTGGATGAGATGAGGAAGAAATAATCCTACTCACAATAGCGTTTTCAGTACAAAAACTGGACAAATGCCTTGAAATATATCATCTGATCGATGTCTTGAGGTGTGGCAACCATAGTACAAGCGGAATAATTAACTCAGGAGTCCACGAGGTGGTGATTCGCGACGTGGCCATTACACCTCGGGTGTGCATTATCGAGTGTGCATTATTTTTACATAATTCAATGGCCCGTCGTCAATTATTCCTTACTTATTTAAACAAATCATATTTTTGTAGTACAGCAAAAAATATAAATGCTTTAATATTTATGCTAGTTTTAGTAGTAAAAAATCCATTATAATTAATGAAAATATTTTTATTTTAAATCAATTTGTCTATATATGTATGTATGTATGTATGTGTATATATATATATATATATATATATATATATATATATATAGATCTATAATTTTTTATAGATCTAAAGTTTTAGTAATGAGGATTTTGCAACATTTTTGCAAGTTTTTGTATTTTATTATTTTTTATTTAAATCCATTTATTTGAAAATGTTAAAATACAGTACAACAAAATCCATCATGATAAATATTTGTCAATTTATACATTTTCATAGTAACCAGAATGGGATTTACTGAGGATTTTGGTAACAGCTGACAGCTGAACAGAACAATCATCTTGCGGCCTTTATACTTCCTGTTTTTACAAAATATTATTATTGGAATGGATATTGGGGGAAAAATCATCAGGATCTATAAAGAATAATTGCCTGGCCTTGCTATTTTGGCCAGATTTCACATCATCTAGATCTCATTAAATTTTTTTTTTTTTGTTTTTTTGTTTTTTTTTACAATCCTCATAAATGGCTCCAAGCAGCGTTATGAAACTTCTTCCAGAGTCAACCGTATTAAATATTTGCAGGCTCGGCAGAGTCAAAGGTCATTTCCTCTTGATGTTTTGCAAGGAGCCCTTTGTTGTGTTACAGGCACTAGGGTCTTCAGGTCTTTCTGGAGTTGATGAATGGGAAGGTTTGTGGACCACCAGAGTAATTTTGTTTACAGAGTGTGTCATGGTGGGTGAGAGGTCACTGGATAAAGTAGAGTTGAGGGGTCGTGACCTCAACCATTCCGTTAGCAGGAGCCCTGTTGAGTGAAGGCCTAGGATTCCTGAGTCCTGTACAGTTCTCTCCTCTGCTTTACCATGTCTGGACTGTAATGTGAATCAGCTGTACAGCTGCAATTATACGGCCATGACAATATGAAGATTATCTGTGGTGGTGTGTAAAAATGTGATTGTGGTTTCTTTTAACTGTATTATGAGTTCAGCTGATTTACTAGCTTCAAAAAAGCAATTTTCATAAACCATAATTCTGCATTTCATGGCTCTCTGGAATGCTTGATTCTGACTGGTCACATGCTGCATTCTGCTGTAAAATATTTTCTGTATAATGTCCATTATACTATAATTGTCTGTTTTGCCAGGTGACCACATTTTATGTTTCTTGTATCATTTTGCAGCCTCTTTCTTTTAAATAATGAAATTATGTCAGTGTTTCATTGCATTTATTTACTTAGTAGATAAGTTGCTGTGTAATAAGGAGGATAACGCACAGTCATACGGTCATTATTGCTAAATAAACCCCTTCAGGGTGATACGAGTGTATATTATCCCTTACTTAATATCTTCTTAATGATTATATATGAACTGTTGGCAAAGATTTTGGTAGGAAAACGCAAATTCAGTTAAATTTTTCCTGGTGTGTTCAGTTAGTATTAATTTGACCTGGTCTCATCCAAAATGTGTGTATGTGTATATATATATATATATATATATATATATATATATACATACATACACACATACAACTCTAAGATTTTTAATGTTTTTTTTTTTGTTTTTTTTTTTGTCAACGCTCACCAAGGTGCATTTATTTGATCAGATGTCTGGTTAAAAAAAGAAAAAGAAAAAAGAAAGAAAGAAAAGCAAAAAGTGTAATACTATGAAATATTACTACAATTAAAAATAACTCTTGTCTGTTTTTAGATATTTTTAGATGTAATTTTTTCCTATGATGGTAAAGCTGTATTTAAGCTGTATTTATTTATTTATTTGTTTGTTTATTGTTTGTGGAAACAGTGTTTCCTTTTCAGGAATTTTTGATTAATAAAACTTTCAGAAGAACATTTATTTATAATTGTTTTTTTTTTTTTTGTTTGTTTGTTTTTTTGTAACAGTGTAAAAGTTGTTACTTTCATTTTTGATCAATTAAATGCACACTTGCAGAATAAAAATATAAATTAATGACACCAAACTTTTGGATGGCAGTATGTTTAATCAAGTTACTTTTGACTCCTTCCTTTGCATACCACAAAAAAATTAAATAAATAAAATGTTTATCCCGATCCAGACCATCTCTTACACATTTTCCTTGCTTTCCACACTTTAGGTTGGTCATATCACCAACATATCATTGAGGTGCTGTACAGAAACCAGCGCACAGAGAGGGCAGGATGCCCAGACAAACAAAGGCTTTTATGATTTGTGGAAGCATAGATGAAAGTGATCCAAGAAATTTTTCCCTTTCCTTGCCTTCAGCAACTGCAGCAACAGTCCCTGAAATTTCCTGAGAATATGCTGAATTCTCTCAGTAACATTTGTCCCTCATGAAAACAGTGTTTTCAGTATTGTATGGCTGCATATGGTATGCATTTGATGACTCTACGCTTCTGTCCTCACATTAATGTCACCGTAAATTGGCCAAAGCCCTTCCCGAACACAAGGCCAGATTTTTCCGCTTGTATCAGTCATGGCGTCTTTCACCACGAGAAGCTAATGCTGAGTTAACTCCACCTGATTACACCTTAGAGTCTCCATCTCTCAGCAAGAGTGGCCCTCTTTCCATAGACATTCACCCAGGCATTCAAGGGCAGGGACTGTGAATCGTAGAGTGGAGACACTTTTCATTCCGGCTGCTCTCTCTCTGCCTTCTCTTTCTGCCTTCTCTTGTTTTCCCACTTCACTGTGAGAGATTGATGAGACAGGTGCGGCCAAGAACAGACCGGCTGGCAGTAAATCCATGGTACAATCAGCTAGAGGACAGAGAGAAAGAAAATACAAAGGGATGAGGGTTTATGTCTGGAGTGTCTTGGTTATTTAATGGGGCTGTACTGAAGTCTCAGCATTATTGATTAATTATTTTAATGAAAACATATTAAGACCTCTGAATCTGATCTTCTTGTACTCTCTGGAGACGAGGGTTTATGACGTCAGTCGACCATAATTCTGACAATGTTCTCTGTGTTTGTGCTCCACAGGTAAAAGCAGACGATGCAGATGGCGGGTCGTTTGGGGCCATTACGTACTCGATTGGATCCGGGCCAGCTAGCGCTCCACCCAGCCAGTTCACCATCAATAAGGAGACTGGACAGATCTGCACCAGTGTGGCTCTGGATCGAGACGAGGGATCGGAGAGTTTCGACTTCACTGTCACTGCAACGGATGGGGTGAGGGAATGACTTTGTAGCTGCCTCATACAGGAATATTCTGGGCTCAATCAACATTTGTGCCCTTTATGTATAATGCATTATAAAAGTAGTTTTAATGCATTAATTATGCCTTGTAATGTAGCATATAATGGATTGTACAATCTCATGAATAATTGTAACCACAGTCGATACATTAATAACACTTATCAATTCATTGTTACCCTATGCATTTGAAATTCAGTTATAATTATTTACAAGAAGATATAATGTATTGCAGTGCACATTATGAATTGTTGTAATGCATTATACCCTTTAATAACCGTTTATAATGCATTATTCATAAATGCTTTAAGTAAAGTGTTAAAAATTTTATTCAACTTCATTTTGAGGTACTTACTGTGGAAGTAATTGGGGCCAATTTTTAAAGAATTTAAGACCAGAAATGTGATGCTTATAATTTTATGAAAACACATTAATTCATCCGTTAAAAGTGTTATTTGAGCTGTGAAATTGTTCTCATAATTCTTATAGTCATTTTAGGGTATTTGGTGTTATGTTGTCATGTCAAAGAAATTGTAAATATGGGAATAATTGTACACTTTTTCACACTAAAATCATGTCAACACTCATATTGCTTGCACATTGTTTACATCTTTTAGCAACAATTTTGAAACCATGAGTCTTTTAAAACTGGCCCCATTCACTTCTGTTTTTAATATTAGTTGTAGTAATTTTAATTAAAGCTTAAATAATATATAAATATTTTAAAACTGGCCCCATTCACTTCTATTTTAATAGTAGATGTAGAATTTTTAAATAAAGCAGAAATAAAATATAAATATTAGTAGAAAAACTTAAATGAAAACTTAAACTTAGAAAGGTTCCCTTGGCAACTAATTAAAATTGAAATAAATAAGGTAAAGATGAAGTACTAAAATTAATAAAACTAAAACTGAAGTAAAAATAAATTAAAGCTACAGTACATAGAAATAAAAAAAATAAAAACAAACTAATACATGACAAAAGCACAGAACAAAATTACTACAACTAAAATTAATTCAAAATATGAATAAATACTATAATGGTATCTAAATATTACCAAAATAACACTGGTCTCACTGTAACCAGCATTTATTCTTTAATTATTATTATTATTATTTCTGTGGTAATAAACATTATGCCACAAGCGCTGTTCGTTGATCTTAAACTCAACACACAATGTTGCTTTAAGGCCCACAGTCATTACTACATTTAATACACTTTTTAAGTGTTTGAGAAACCTATTTCACTTGGAAATTTATGTACTACAGCTTTAAGAGTTGAAAACCCTTTAAAACTCAATTCCGAAGCATAAAGGCTGATTTAAAAAACACCATTACTTCTATCATATAGCACCTAGATGCCCAGTCACATGCCCTGCTCAATCCTGTCTTCACTTAGTTGCCAGTAACAACAATCGTGAGCTGTTTAAATGAAAAGGCAATAAAGTGCAGTGTCCCAGGAGCACATTGCTGTACATACACACACACTCACGCTATTTCCCTTTATAAGCTGCTAGCAGCGGCCTGCTTTGTTTCCCATTTCAATTATTAATGCAGCCATAAAATGCTGGCTGTGATGAGTGAACAGCCCACTTACATACTACAGCTGGAAAGGCAATTATATCACACTGTGAAGTTTTCTTCTGCATTATTACACACCAGAAATCATCCAGATTGATTTGAGAGTAGTGTGACAGTATCTACAGTCCTGTCGTCTTTTTCGTCAGTAATATGATTTGATATTTTCCTGCAGGGAGGCCTTACATCCTCCACCTATGTGAAGGTGTCACTGGTGGACATTAATGACAACAGACCTACATTCTACCCTGTGAACTACGCCGTCAGCTTGAGCACACAGAGCACACCCGGGACCTCCGTTGTCAGGGTAACGGCCCACGACCCAGATGCTGGTGCAAATGGTAAAGTGACATATCACACTGTCCCTGATGGAGGATCCAATTTCTTTACCCTCAACAAAGACACAGGTATTTCAATTAAATTGATTTCAGTTTGTATGTATGTATGTATGTATATGTGTGTGGGGGGGGTGGGGGTGGGGGGGGGGGGGGGGATATGTTGGAAATATTTCTGTTTCAAACCATGAAGGCGAGCCAATGGATATCACACACAAACAACGTGCAAACTTTGCATAAGAGTTATGCTGGTGAACGTCTTAATCTCAGTCAATTCACTATGCAGAAAGTGAAAGTAAAAACGAAATGACAGAGTAATGACGGAGCTTTCAGCATCTGATGCTGCATGTTCTCTCAGAGACGACGAGAGACGGATCTGCTTCAACATATGCTGATAACAGTATATAGCTAACTGGTTTCATTTATTCCCTTAATGTTCCTAATATTACATAGTGAAAAAAAATGAGAAGAAACATATTTTGTGTTAAACAGGTTGTTTTTGAAAGTCGGTGCTTGAAATAAAAGCTTTTTATTTCATTGATTTTTATTGATGACTGAAGTGTTAATATTTTAATCATATGCCTATAATTCGTTGTATAATAGCCTTGTTTAAAATAAATTTTTTATATATATATTTTAATTGAGGAGTAAATATATAGCCTAATCTTTTGTTATCCTTGCAGCGCGTCAGTTATTTGGTAATTATTGCAGGGCAAATTAATTGTTATTTTAATTTAATAATAAAATTAACCTCATAATAATAATAATAATAATAGGCCTAATAAAAATAAGAATGTTACAGGCTTACGTTAATTGGAAATGGCAAATATCTTAATATTGCCAACAATTGATGTTTTTGACAATATCTCTGGCTGTCGTCGATACAAGATCATCGTTTTTAGACACACCCCAGCAAGAGGAGGTTATCGCGGGGCCTTTTGCAGTGCATGCTCGTCCGCAAACGTAACGCCACGGGGCAGACATCACGTCTGTTACATCGTTTGGGCTGCCTTGTTGAGCGCAGTGGCACTGAGAACATTATATTTCACACTCTTTAAGCTGTTGTATTTTCCAAATGTAATAGGATTAGTCCAACCAATCGAATCGTTCGGTTTGTAATGGGTACCGAACCGAAAGCCTCGTACCGAACGGTTCAATGCGAATACGTGTATCGTTACACCCCTAGTATATATATATATACTATATATATATACTATATATGTCAATGCCAGAGTGAACATCAGCATTGTGTCCGGCTCAGTGGCTCCTCCGGTGTTCGAGCAGGCGCAGTACTTCTTCACCGTGTCTGAGGACGTGTTGTCATAGTATTATTGAGATAAAATTGTAGTTTTTATAAGTTTAGTATTAGTAATTTTGTTTTGTGTTCTTGTCATTTTCATTTTTTTTCTAGAGAGAGAGAGAGAGAGAGTATAGTGTATATATGTTTATAGTTTTTTTATGTTTATAGTATGAGTTACTTTTTATTTTAGTTTAAGTTATTTTAGTACATCAAGTTGAACTAAATGAAATTGAGAAATGCTGTCAGCTAGCTGAAAAAAGTGACATTTTTTAATATGTTTTATTTATATGTATATATTTTATACATAGTTATTTTAAACAATTTATACATTTTTTATTTTAATTCAAGCAACATTTAAGTTTTTATATTTTATTTTAATTTTAGATATTTAATTGTTATTTTTAATTAAGTAACTAAAATGTTTTTTATGGTTTTTATCTATCTATCTATCTATCTATCTATCTATCTGTCTGTCTGTCTGTCTGTCTGTCTGTCTGTGTCTGTTTGTCTGTCTGTCTGTCTGTCTGTCTATCTATATACATCTATCCATCCATACATACATAAGTCATTAATTGATGTGACTTTTATATTAAATTTATATTGTCAGGTTGAAAAAAGGCTGACCAAATGTGCTCATCCGTATCCTCATCTGTAACTTTCACAGTCTTCAGGCCTAATCCTATATCTCGTTTAATTCCATTCCCACTGCATTTTTTCTCTGTTAGGTGTGATCTCTCTATCACGCTCGCTGCATGGAAAGGCCAACTCCGTCATCACCATGGTGATCACAGCACGGGACGGAGGCGGTCTCACAGCACCTGTCAATGCCAGAGTGAACATCAGCGTTGTGTCCGGCTCAGTGGCTCCTCCGGTGTTCGAGCAGGCGCAGTACTTCTTCACCGTGTCTGAGGACGTGCTCCGGGGTACTGAGGTTGGCGTAGTGAGGGCTAGTGGCAGGAATGGTTAGTTTCAGCTTTATCCATGTTACGTGTTCTTAGAGTTACCATTATGTTGTCTAAAAATAAACTAAAATAAGTAGCCATGTGCTGCTGCATACTTTCGCATAGCTCTGCTAACCTCAGTGCTGCGGCTCTCTGAGACTGTGAAACAGTCAAGGGTGCAGAAAAGCCTGATAGGGAATATTTTCACTCTCGCTGAGCCAGTTGTGCAAATAGAGCAGCAGCTGCAGAGTGAACCTCATTAAACAGTCACATCCATCACTGATTCCACTCTACCTCATGTTGCTGGAAATTATTATTCGTTGATGTATATTTTCTGAGAGCACAGGCATATCGTAGGGATGTTTAATGAAAAATAATGGGGAATTCTATAGGATGTACCTGTCTGTTCTAGGGATGCACTGATGTTACAATTCTGGCTGATACTGGTAAGCCGATAATTATATTCATGCATGGCAGATAACTGATAAATGGACAGTATTAAAATTCTATAGTACTTTGTCTGAATAAATTTTTAAATAAAACATTAAAAAGTAAAATAAGTCATTTTAAATGTTATGTGAATTTAGGCATCATGCCACTATATACATTTTTTATTTTAATTCAATATATACAGTATGTAAAATATATGTTCATTTTGAGATTGGCTAAAGATAATATTTAACAGTGTTATTAAATTATTAATGTTTTTAAGATTAACTGTAAGCAAGAGTTAGATGATGACATCATCAAAAGTAATAATTGGGGAAATATGAAAATAGGGGAAATAGGCATGTACAACCCGAATTCCGGAAAAGTTGGGACGTTTTTTAAATTTGAATAAAATGAAAACTAAAAGAATTTCAAATTACATGAGCCAATATTTTATTCACAATAGAACATAGATAACATAACAAATGTTTAAACTGAGAAATTTTACAATTTTATGCACAAAATGAGCTCATTTCAAATTTGATGCCTGATACAGGTCTCAAAATAGTTAGGACGGGGGCATGTTTACCATGGTGTAGCATCTCTTCTTATCAAAACGGTTTGAAGACGTCCGGGCATCGAGGTTATGAGTTTCAGAAGTTTTGGTGTTGGAATTTGGTCCCATTCTTGCTTAATATAGGTTTGCAGCTGCTGAAGAGTTTTTGGTCGTCTTTGACGTAGTTTTCGTTTAATGATGCGCCAAATGTTCTCTATAGGTGAAAGATCTGGACTGCAGGCACTCTTCTACTACGAAGCCATGCTGCTGTAATAGTTACAGTATGTGGTTTTGCATTGTTAGGGTTGACCTTCCCTGAAATAGACGTCGTCTGGAGGGGAGCATATGTTGCTCTAAAACCTTTATATACCTTTCAGCATTCATAGTGCCTTCCAAAACATGCAAGCTGCCCATACCGTATGCACTTATGCCCCCCCTTACCATCAGAGATGATGGCTTTTGAACTGAACGCTGATAACACGCTGGAAGGGTCTCCCTCCTCTTTAGCCCGGAGGACATGGCATCCGTGATTTCCAACAAGAATGTCAAATTTGGACTCGTCTGACCATAGAACACTTTTCCACTTTGAAACAGTCCATTTTAAATGAGCCTTGGCCCACAGGACACGACGGCGCTTCTGGACCATGTTCACATATGGCTTCCTTTTTGCATTATAGAGTTTTATTTGCCATCTGCAGATGGCACGGCGGATTGTGTTTACCGACAGTGGTTTCTGGAAGTATTCCTGGGCCCATTTAGTCATGTCAATGACAGAATCATGCCGATGAATGATGCAGTGTCGTCTGAGGGCCCGAACCTACTTTAAAAACAAAGTATTCCACAATCTTTTCACGCACTCTTTCACAGTTTGGAGAGCCTCTGCCCATCTTTACTTCTGAGAGACTCTGCCTCTCCAAGACATTCCTTTTATAGCTAATCATGTTACAGACCTGATGTCAGTTAACTTAATTAGTTGCTAGATGTTTTCCCAACTGAATCTTTTCAAAATGTCTTGCTTTTTCAGCCCTTTGTTGCCCCCGTGCCAACTTTTTTACAGACCTGTAGCAGGCATCAAATTTGAAATGAGCTCATTTAGTGGATAAAAGTGTAAAATTTCTCAGTTTAAACATTTGTTATGTTATCTATGTTCTATTGTGAATACAATATTTGCTCAGGTGATTTGAAAGTCTTTTAGTTTTCATTTTATTCAAATTTAAAAAAAAAACGTCCCAACATTTCCGGAATTTGGGTTGTACAATTAAGTAACCAATACTTCCTGATATATATCAAATATAATCTGATATCATTTTTTTTTAAGAAAGTAATACTATTTCATTCTACAAGGATGCATTGAAGTGATAAAAAAAAACTTTTTGTACAGTGCATTGATACAAATAGGTTCCTATTTCAAATAAATGCTGTTTCTTTAACTATTCATCAACGAATCTTGAAAAAATGTATAGCAGTTTTCGCAAAAATACTAATCAACACAGATGTTTTCAACATTGATAGTAATAAGAAATGTTTCTTGAGCAGCAAATCAGCATATTAGAATGATTTCTGAAGGATCATGCAACACTGAAAACTGGAGTAATGGCTGTTGAAAATGCAACAAAAGAATAAATTACATTTTAAAATATATTACAATAGAAAGCAGTTATAATAAAATGTATCAAAATGTTTGATCAAATAAATGCCGTCTTGATGAGCATAATTAAAAATTTGCATTTGTAATAGTGCTATCAAATTGATTAATCGCATCCAAAGTAAAAGTGTTACATAATGTGTGTGTACTGTGTATATTTATATGTATATTGAAATATATCTATACATTATATATAATGTTACTATAATGGTATATATATAGTTATATATAATAAAAATCATACATAAATATGAATATATGTGTATGTACATGTAAACATTTCTTAAATATATACATGTTTTTTGGCTGCAATTAATCGCGATTAATCGTTTTGACAGCACTAGTTTGTAATCAAAAAGTTGCAGGTTTGAATCACTGAAAGAATGATTCATGAATCATCACCATCGTTCCCTTAAGTTTCTCCAAGAAAACTTTCCTTATGATAAGCTTAGAAAGTCAGTTTAGATTAAATCATCTGCTAAATCACTACTTATAAATCATATCCCATCTCTCTCTCGCTCCAGGAGTCTCTAAGGATGTCACCTACACTATCTCTGCTGGGGATCCAGATGGCTATTTCATGGTCGATCCAGAAACTGGAGCGCTCAGAACAAGCCTTCCTCTGGACCACGAGTCACGGCCCTTTTTCGACTTGGAAATTCAAGCACGCAGCGGTTCCCCTCCAGCTTTTGGAGAGACTCGCGTTCGGGTCACCATTGCAGATGTGAACGATAACGCCCCCATATTTTTCCTGTCATCCTCTGAGTCTCTGCTCCTACCGGAAGCCACAAAAATGGGTACCGTGGTGTACCGCGTGCAAGCGGAGGACCGTGACTCCGGCCCTAATGGACAGCTGAGCTTTGACCTGATGTCAGCTGGAGGGCAGCGCACGTTTGGGGTGGAGCGCAGCAGTGGGGAAATACGACTAATTGGGAGTCTGTCGTACGACAGCGTATCGCGCTACGACCTTCAAGTGATCGCGAAAGACAGCGGCGCGCCTCAGCTCAGCGCTACGTTCAGCCTGGTGGTCCACATCCAGGCGGAGAACGACCAGGGTCCTGTGTTTGACACAATGACCTACCGTGTGGAGCTGAAGGAGAACACGCCACTCAACACCAACTTCTTACAAGTCCGGGCGCTCAACAGAGACCCCAATGGAAATGGAGAGTCATCCAAAGGCTCCACACCATCTTCCACACTGGCATACCGGCTCCGTCCTGATGGGGACGCGGCAGGTTTTGGTATTGCCCCGGACAGCGGATGGCTGTTTGTTAAGAGCGCTTTGGACCGTGAGGCCAAGGATATTTACCTGTTAACTGTGCTCGCCACTTCTGGAAGCGGCCAGATGGGGAAGACCGGCAGCGCGACGGTGAGAGTTTCCGTCACGGATGAGAATGATAATTCCCCTCGTTTCTCTCAGGAGAGGGTGTTCTTGGCAGTGAGAGAGAACTTGCCTGCGGGAACTGGTTTCGGGAGGGTGTCTGCTACCGACCGCGACGCTGGTCTCAACAGCCGTCTTACGTACAGATTACTCCACACGGACCGCTACTTCCAAATCAATTCCCAGACTGGTGAGCTGGAACACATTCAGAATCTGCAAAGACATTTGTTTTTCATACATTTAGGAAATGTTCTAGATGAGGGATTTTCAAGCTTTTTGACACCAAATTTGTTTCCTAAAAAGGCAGCTATTTATAGTGTGAAAAATAGGGGAAAACAAAACTATGCCTATCAATAAACTAAAATAATTACTATTATTATTTCCAAGAGGAAAGACACCAGTTTTAGAAAGCAGAAAGAAACAGTGTTTTGTTTCGTTCTGTTTTGTTGTATTATTTTATTTTTAATCTATTACCTTCTAGGTATGGTTGAAAATCCAGAAAGAAACGGTATTTTATTTTATTTTATTTTATTTTATTTTATTTTATTTTATTTTATGTTATGTTATGTTATGTTATGTTATGTTATGTTATGTTATGTTATGTTTGTTTTGTTTTGTTTTGTTTTGTTTCCTTCTGGGCATGGTTGAAAAGCCCTCTGTAGACTCTAATCTTTTGACCATCAACTCAGTGCAACTAAGGTCTTCAAAAATCAACTGTTATTTTAGTATTATTTATATACTGTATACTTGTATTATACTAGTATTTATGAATATTTCAAATAAGAGTTTTTCAGTTATTTTGTAATATGCTTTTGTCATTTTTATTTTTAATATTTAGTTGTTGTTTTTTAGTATTTCTATATAGATTTAATTTATTTTGTATTTCTTTTTTAGTAATTTTAGTACTTCAAACTAATTTTTGTTCAGTTTTATTTCAGTTAGCCGCCAAGGCTATTTTTTTAAATGTAATATTTATAATAATAAATATATAATAATATAATATATTTATATTTATTTCAGATTTATGAGAAAATGTCTTTTTTTTTATTTATTTTATTTTTTTTTGTAATTTTATTTTGTATAATAACTGTAGACTAAAAATCATTTGCAGCATTCTAGACTGAGTATTCTGACTAACTCACACATTTCACGTGTAGGTGAAATCAGTACCAGAGCGGCTCTGGACCGTGAGCATCAGTCCAGTTATCAGCTGATCGTGGTGGTTCAGGACGGTGGTACTCCTCCACGTAGTGCCACCGGAACAGCCCACATAACAGTGCTGGATGAGAACGACAACGCGCCAGCGTTCAGCCACGCTCAGCCTGGCAGGGAGATTCTCATTCAGGCAAGAAACAGGCTGGCACAGACTATATTTAAAGCCTTAAATCAGTGTGTCATAACATAGGTGCTTTTGTTTATTAAAGCACAGTTTACACATCATAAAAACGTCATTACGTCTGTACATAATATCTTTCAAAAATTGTTTATGTGACCTTGGATATGTTCCCGCTCTTGAAGTTGTTTGTATCAAGTATAAGCAGCCAGACTGTGTTGTTTGAAACTTGCTTGATGTTTTCCAGGTTCAGGAGGGTCTTCCTGCCGGTTCTTTATTAGGAACTCTACACGCCAAAGACCCAGATGAGGGAGAGAATGGCACTATTTTCTACTCATTATCAGGTAAGCAAAAGTCTAAAATATTTCATAAGTTTTGGGTCTTTTTATTGCCAGAGGATGTTATTGCAAAAAGGTAAAACTGCAAAACATAAACATGTGCCTAATGTGATGTATTGTATGGATAAGTGTGCTACCATATTTGTCTATATTTGTGCTTCCATTTGTCCTTGCTTTTTAAGGCTCCAGAGCAGAACGTTTCTCCTTGAACCCCAACACTGGTGAACTGCGCTCCTCATCCCCCCTGAGGCGAGCTGAAAAAGCAGAGTACAGCTTCACCGTCACTGCCACGGACCGTGGCGCTCCGTCTCAGAGCTCTTCAGCTGCCTTACTTATACAGGTGAGATTATCCAGGCACTTTTTAAAACATCACTTTCAATGATAGAAGCAAGGTTAGTATGTCAGACCCACGGCCTAGTGCTTAGGATACATGTTGGAATTTGGTGCTCATGCTGGAGATGCAGGTTTGAATCTGGCTTGCGTCATGCCACAATCCCTCTCTCTCCCTCATAATTTCTCCTTTTTAGAGTCTCTATAGTTAAAAACTAGAATGAAAATGTCAAAGTGAGGGCAATAGCACACATTTGAACATATTTGATTAGCATCAAGCAGCCTTTATTTTTTTATTTATATGTTTTGTTTTGTTTTGTTTTGTTTTGTTTTGTTTTGTTTTGTTTTGTTTTGTTTTGTTTTGTTTTGTTTTGTTTTGTTTTGTTTTGTTTTGTTTTGTTTTGTTTAGTTTTGTTTTGAAACTTTGGACCTGAAACTGATATTATTAATAACTATGTTATTATATATTATAGTATTATATACTATTTAGCGTATATATATATATATATATATATATATATATATATATATATATATATATATATATTATTGAAGTCTTATTTATAAATATTTTAGAATTAGTTTTTATTTTAATATTTTTACTTTTCAGTTTAATTATTTTTTTTTTTTATTTCAAGTAATTTTAGTTGAAGTCATTTTATGTGCTTTTGTCATTATTTTATTTTTTATTTTATTTTATCCTTTTCTGCCTGTGCAAAACTTTCCAAAAATTGTGTGTGGTTTCCAAGGTGCCTGTAGTGTTTTTAGCATGTTTTGGCTGGTTGCTTCAAGTAATAAGACTGCACTTAATTAATTTTTTTTGTTAATCTGCCAAAATCTTAAAATCCTGCTGCATGAGCACCAATGCGGACACGTCGTCTTTCACTGTGCCAAATGATCATCATACTTACAGTCCCCTGAGCTGTGATATTATTATTCAAGCAGGGAAATGAGCTGTGACCCAGAGGCCAGCTCCTGTCTATGCAAACACAAACACCTCAAAACTCCCAGGATTATTTCCTGCTCCAGAGGAACATACTGTAACACAAAACCCTGTATTAATCCCAATGCTCAGCATGGAACTGCGTGAATCAGACGTGTCAAACTATATCTTTGACAATAGGATAATTTCCATGGCTTTTCATTCCAACGTAAAAGAATACATATTCTAAAGAGTTTGTTCTCTGCAGAATGATTCTTGCCAGTTCTCTTTTGTAGCGAAATATCTTTAGTGCTTTTACAGATTTGATTTCAAAAAGGGAATTCGAGGCTAATTGTAGAGTGTGCAGTTGCATGTGATATCTGTTCTCCCTGTTTGTATGGGGAAGATGAGAGTGAGGGAGCAGTGGAGTGAGAGAGAGACAGAGGGAGAATGCACCTTTGAATCAAGTGTTCCCAGATGGCTCTGATGAGGCCCAGCTGTGGTTCCCCATGATCAAACAGAAAGCTGCAAACCTCGGTAGCGCTAACGCCGATATGCTCGCACCACAGAACCTTGCAGCGTAGCAATCTCAAGATAATATTTTACATACCATCAGTAATGCCAGCTTCATTTTGAAAGTCCAGTATACTTTGCACCTAAAAGAGAGCCCAGAAATGGATCAGCATCAATCCTTCTGTTGCTTTCCTTCCTGTGATCCGGTATGCGTGTAGTGTTTTGTTTTTTCATGGGTATATTAGAATGAAAGACTTCACCTGTCAACCATTTTCCAGCTTTTACTGTACTTCAAGGACTTGGAAAATGATATCACGGACCTTTAATGTGGCAGGTTCACTCCATTTAATTCTTTCAGTATTGAAAGAAGTCTTTTATGGTAACCAAGGCTGCATTTATGAAAATACAGTAGAACAGTAACATTATGAAATATTGTTATACTGTAATTCAAAAGAACTCTTTATTTTATTTTATTTTATTTTATTTTATTTTACAGTGCTGTTCCTGTAAGAGCAAAGCTGAATTTAATCCAGTCTTCAATGTCACATGATACTTCAGAAATCATTCTAGTATACTGATATGGGGCCAGATTTACCAACAGCTTGTGCAAACCGTCTTTTAGCGTTAAAATAGTACTGTCAGGATTTACTAAAGACACACAGTGAAGAATTAGCACTGAAAAGGCATGGACACAGTTATTTTTGTGCCTGACCTTATTGAATATGCATTTGTAAGAGTTTCCCTTTCAGACACAAAATTTATGGGAGGAGAGTATTAAAATGCAACGCAACGCGATTTACTAAAGTTTGCGCTCGTCAAATTACTGGTATTTGCGCCATAATTTAACGGCCAAAAAAAGCAGTCGTCAATTTGCGCTGCTCTTGGTAGATTGCGCTGGTCATTATGGAAATGATCTTGCTGCGTCTGTGTTCTTTAATGTGTGCATTGTTAGTAAATCACAAGCAGAATTTTCCCCTCCCATCGGCGCTTTTATGGAATTGCACTCTAATGCTAATTTGCCCTGTTTAGTAAATCTGGCCCTTGGTCTCAAGAAACATTTCTTATTATTACCAATGTCAAAAACAGTTGTGCTGCTTAATATTTTGTGGAAAAAAATATAGTTTTTCAGGATTCTTTGATGCATTTATTTGAACTAGAAATCTTCCCAAACATTATAAATGTCTTTACTGACACTTTTTGTCAATTGTTTGGAAAGTTTCACAGTTCAAGGAGGTGTTTTGTAAAATATACTAGTTGAGCTTAAAATGTAACTAACGTGTCTTCTGAAATCTTCCCAATCTGTAGGTCATTGGCTCCACAAGGAGTCCTCCAAAACCCAACACCCTATCCATGATGCTCAACTCAGTGGAGGGAGCCAAGCCTGGCTCTGTTATTGGCTCAGTTAGAGCACATGACCAGCGTGAAGTGACCTCAAACGGTCAGGTGACCTACCTTGTAGTGGGAGGCACAGATCATGAAGGAACCTTTATGGTTGACCGTCTCACAGGAGATGTGTACTTGGCTAGAGAGCTGGACTATGAAAAAGGTTCACGGTATACTCTCCAGATCGAGGTGGACGATTTCTCCAAGGCTTATCCAAGCACTCACATGGTTCAGTTGGAAATCAACGTGCAGGACAGTAATGACCACGCACCAGAGTTTCCAGAAGATCCAGTCACCATTGTTATTCCTGAGAACATACAAGCCGGTTCCTCCATTTACACCTTCCAGGCGACTGATAAAGATGGTAGTGGACCCAACAGCGAGATACGTTATTCTATCCAACAGCAGTGGCCTGACATCCCAGACCTTTTTAGTCTCGATCCTGTCACGGGAGTCTTAAAACTGGGCCGAGAGCTGGACCATGAGGAGACCTCCAGCCTGTTCCTGGTGGTCCATGCCACAGATTCAGCCTCAGATCCCAATCAAAGACTGTGGGGATCGGTGACGGCACGAGTGTTTGTCACCGATGAGAATGACAACGCTCCGATCTTCAGCTCCCCGACTGCTGTTAGTGTGATGGAGGACCAGCCGGTGGGCTTTGTGCTGCTTTACGTCATGGCCCGGGATGCAGACCAGGGTGAAAACGGCCGAGTGTCCTACAGGATCCAGTCAGGAAACACAGCGGGGCGGTTCGGCCTCAGCTCGAACAGTGGTAAGACTCGTTACTTCGCTCTATTTGAAAAACATCTCTTTCTCACACCACGCTGCTTTATGGGCCGTTCACTCAAATCCAGAAGTAATTTAACAGAACGGATCATTTTCTTGAACGGTTATTCATGGGAGTGCAGTTTTATTTTGGCCCGTCGACCGCACATCTTTGATTTGGTGCTGGAAATATGCATGTATTAGTTTGAAATTCCTCCCATTATCCAAGAATACGTCCATTTGCAGCTCACGCAAAATTAGATTAAATAGACAAAGTCACCTAATCGACTGAACAGCTGTAGTCGATTTTCCTTCCATTATTGTCGAATGGTTTATGATGTAGATTAGTGTTTTATTTCTGTTCTAAATCAGCCATATACTATATACTATATATATTAAAGTTGGTTTAAAGCGCACGATAAAGTAACAGCTGAAATTAGCCAGACCCTAAGGAGAAAGTCTCCAAACTCTTTGGACACTTTAAGTAGGAGGTCTAGAGATGGACGTTAAGCACAAAACCAGAGCTACCGTATTCAAAAGCAGAAGCCAGCTCAAACATCTCAATGATGTGTTTAAAACTAGAGTGTGTTTGGTGGACTATAAATAAAAAAAGGAGGCCGCACACAGACTTCTCACAAACACACAATAATATTTCACAGTCAGCAAGTAGTCAGGCTGCCATATCGACCGCAGGGGTGTGTTTATCCTGAGTGACCCTCGCCTGGGGTCTTGCTGATGACAGCACTGCAGAGAAGTATAGCTGGAAAGGTTCAAAATGGATCCGTGATAACAAATTTCTTCTCTGGTCTTCATACCAGAAAGTCAGCAAAAATCTTCATTCTCAAATTCCGTATAGAGAGTGGAAGAGCTAAACCGAGGAGAAAAACAGGATGAATAAAGCTAAAATGAATGTCACACTGTACTTATGGATATTGTGTTTGACTTGTTGTATGAGCAATTTTATGTTAACATAGGACCAGCAAAGATGAATTAGCCCCTGAAGCATGCATTAATGAATGAATGAATAAATGAACAAATAAATGAATGAATAAATAAATTTTATGATAAATAAAGCAAAAAAAATCTTTTAATATACCTAGAGAACGGTAGCATCCCCATTATTCTCAGTGGCATTTTCTGAACTGGCACATGTATTATTATATTATATTAAATATTATAAACAATCTGTGTAAATAATAAATAAATGTTGAAGTTGAACTAAATTTACTAAAACAAATAAACATAAATTAAAGCTAAATAGAAATAATAAAAAACTAATAAAAATGACAAGCACATAGCAAAACTAAAACTTAAAAAAATTCATTTATATAAATATTTATATGACTTATATTATATTACATTATACTATATTAAAATATAAAAATAAATCTTAAACTAAAATGAAAATTAGATTTAGTTACCAAGTTGAAGTAATTTACCAAAACAGAAATAAAAATAAATAAGATAAATAGAAATATTTAAATAATACTAATAGTAATAATCATAAAAATGACAAAAGCATGCAACAAACTAACTAAAACTAAAATGCAAATTGAAAATGTTTTGCATTTATATAAATAATTATATATTATAATATATTATATTATATTTAATAATTGACTACTTTTAAGTGGCCATTAATGGAGAAACATGCTTTTATCCACATAATGGTGTACAGTAGTTACAACATCCCAAGCTAACTGCGTTAACTAACCTGCCAGCTAACTTTCTCCCCCTGGGTAATACCATATTTTTTTTTTTTTTTTAAATTATGTACTAATAATATCATGGTATCATTCAAGATTATGCTGTATAGCCTCAATATGGTACTCTTTCTAAAGGTGAAACTCATCATTATTTGTTGTGGTGGGCTATTTTAAGTATACAAATGAACTTCTAGCCTCAGCAGAGCAGCCGACCTGCCCAGCCACATTCAAGTAGAGCTTTATGATGGTGTCTGGCATGTGTGTACATAATGAAATATTACAAATATGCATAGTATAAAACAGAACAGCTCCCTGACCTCGGTTACGCATCTCCAGCCACAGGGCAAATGATCAGGAGGCCATCTGCAGCAGATTTACAGATGTTTTTCTCTTCCCCTCTTCTCCAGGCTCTCTCTCCATCCTCAAACCTCTGGATCGTGAGGAACAGGAGAGCTACAACCTCACCATTGTCGCTGAGGATCATGGGATACCCCAGCATTCCACCACTCAGGTGCTGTCTATCCAGGTGATTGATGTGAATGATGAAGCACCATGGTTTGAACGCAGTGAATTTGAAGCCCAAATCAGAGAGAACCAGCCAGCGGGAACAAGCATACTGAGGGTCTCAGCCTCAGACCGGGATCATGGTGAGGGATGGTTGATTAAATCCAGCAATAATCCATGTGTTAAATGTGCCTTTACTTCTGAAAAGAATCACTCACATTTCGGGGTATTCCAACCTTTCAGATGTTCATGACCTGTGTCTAAAAACTTCACCATCTGGTTAAAGCAGTTATGTTGTGTTGTGGTTAGAGCAGTGTTTTTTTTAACGCTTCCTGTGGAGGGTTTGTGGGACTCATTTTCAGTGAGAGAGTATGAAGGAGAGATTGTAAAGACATTCTTCAGGAAGCTTTAATTGAGTAAGCAGGTGCTCGTGCCAAAGCTCGCTGACTTTGCACGCAATCTGGCACCCGTATGTCTTTGGTCTACACTTAACACTTGTGTGGACCACGACTCAGCGACTGAATCAGCAAAATGAACTACTAATGAAACCAGTATTAAATTCAAGATGAAAAGGTTTGAACCTGGATATTTTATGACATGTTACTTCTGTTTTAATTCAAATCAGGTTGTTCACAAACACCAACTTCCTTTTCACCTTTTAACTCAGAATGGAAGGGCAGACTTCTTATACTACATTTTTTTTTTGCAGTACATTTACTCTGCACTTTATGCTAATTTTCAGCATTATCTACTACATTTGTCAAAATGTTCAGTATACAACAGTGCAGTGCATCTGTTTTGACGTACCATTTTCAGTGCGAAACCATAGGTAATAATATCAACCAAGATTTTTAACATCTATCTTTTGACATGTTCTTTAATCTGACTGCCAAAAATATTTTTAAATTTAAAATGTAAAATTTAATTTTTTTTTTTTTTTTTGTAATAACTGGACACCACTCATATGCAACATATGAGCAGGATTATTGATTATATTTCTATTTTTGTTACAGGCACTAATGGGTTGGTGACTTACGGTGGTGTGACTGAGGATGCATTCACAATTAATCCTGAGACGGGTGTGATATCAATCACTCAGGTTCTAGATAGGGAACTTCAGGACCACTATACTGTAACAGGTATTAGCTTTTATAGTTTTTCAATAATTTTCATTTTATTTTTATAATTTAATATACTTACATTTTTATTTTTAGTTAACTTGTTATAAATGTTATTAATTTATTTATATATATATATATATATATATATAATTGTTGTATATTTCAATTTTAGTCATTTAGTTTTTCAGTTTAAACAAAAAAAAAAAAAGAAAAGAAAAAGACATTTTGCCTAAAATAAATAGGCAAAAAAGTTTTATTTGTTTTATTTCGGATTTATTTCAAATACAGTAACAATTAACAGTAACATCACTGGCCTAAAAATTATTATATTGTAATCAAAATATTATTTTATGTAATAATAAATTTATTATTAAACTGATATTGCATTTAATAAGCCTCTTTTTATCTTTTTTGTCTATGCAATAGTGTATGCAAAAGATGGAGGCATACCCCCTAACTTTGCCAAGGCTAAAGTGCACATCACAGTGCTGGATGTGAATGATAACGCTCCTGCTTTCGGGCAGCAGCATTATAGCCTGGAAGTTCCTGAGAACCAAGAGCCTGTGGAGCTGTTCATCCTCAAAGCCACAGACCTGGACACTGGAGAGAGTGGACGGCTGGAATATAAGATCACTGGTAAAACAATTTTGATTTTTAAATTGTTTGTACAGAGGAACATGTAGAAGAACTTCTACAACCAGAGTCTATAAGTTAAAACATACTGCATTTTGAATTATTTGTGGTCAAGGCACATGTTACTGTTTTTCTTCACATTGCAGGCTTGTTTCTTATAAAAAGAAAATTCAATCTGCTTGATTGTTAACAAATGTTGTGTCTGTGTGTTGCAATTCTAGCTGGTGACCCAGATGGTGACTTTCGACTTGATGGTTTCTCTGGAGCCCTGTCTACCTCAAGACCTCTGGACCGAGAGCAGAAGAACAGTTATTTGTTGAAAGTGGTGGTCCAGGATCACGGCAGCCCCTCTCTCAGCAGCACAGCCACTGTGGAGATCTCAGTTCTTGATGTAAACGACAACAGCCCTAAGTTTGGAAGCAGTAGCTACACCGTCGATGTCTCAGAAGATGCTGCTGTAGGTTTGGTGGTCTTGGATGCGACAGCCACAGACGTGGATGAGGGTGAAAACGGTCAGATCTTATACTTCCTTAGCCAAGAGGCCAAAGGTGCATTCACAGTACATCCAGACACGGGAAAGATCACAACCACAGCACTTCTGGACCGAGAGAAAAGAGCTTCTTACATCTTCCAAGTGTATGCAGTTGATCTATCACCCGCCGCTCCCCGCAACACCACAGCCCAGGTGACCATTACCATCCTGGACGTCAACGACAATGCACCATTCTTCATCCAGGACCCGCTGATTATCAATGTGTCCAGTGGAAGTGTGTCCACGCATCAGGTGGTGGCCACCATGAGAGCAGAAGATAAGGACTTTGGAGCCAATGGTTCGGTGTTCTACCGGTTTGCAATGCCAGTCCGAGGATTTGCTATTAACTCACTAACAGGGGAGATCCAGACAACCGAGAAGCTTCAGACCCTGACGCAAACCCAGCGCACCCTCATAGTGGAGGCGATGGACCAGGGCAGCCCTCCCCAGTCTTCTCTAGGAGTGGTGATCGTCTATGTGAAGGAGCAAGATTACAAGGGCATTCGATTCTCTCGCACCGCCAGAGATGTTAGCATACAGGAGAATGCAGCAAAAGGTAGGCAGAGAATTTACAGTAAAAATGATTGTGCTATTAGCCTGCAAGAATTTTGTTATAAAAACTAACAATTTTTTCTTTGCAGTCCATTTCATGGAAAAAGGATTGATAATAATATTATCATTTTATAAATGAAGATCACAGTATAACAAATAAATAATGAAGATGACTAAAGTCAACATCAGCATTATTTTACTTTCTTAATACATGTTTCTGGTCATATTGTTATTCCAAAATTGGAAAAAATAAAATTAAAAAAAAAGGAAGGAAAAAAAGAAATAGTCATCATTCATTAAAATAAAAATAATTTTTGCTGTTGCTTTAGCTGACGACATAACCGCCAAGTACATGTATGACAGGAAAAATTATTTTAGATAATTACATTTGTAAAAAATAAATAAATTATATATATATATATATATTGCTAATTATAGTTAATTATATTGCTAATTGCTAATAATGCTAATTATAAAAAGTATTGAAAATTATGTATGCAACTTTTTGATATTTTTTATAATAACAATAATAATAATAATATTTTATAATAATTTAAAGATAATTTAATTCCATTTAGCATGAATGTAATACAGATTATGATAATAAGACGTTTTACAATTGAGACACATAGAGGTTATATTTTTCATGATCTAATCAATTCCAGTTGGATAATTTTACTGTAGGCCCCACCCTACTTTTTTACTTACTTTATTTATTAATATCCTGTTTCAATAAAACACATTTCAAGTTTCTATAAGCAAAATGGGTTGCAAGTTTCACTTCATGTTGACTTAAAATGCAAACAAGTATCAACTTTCATTAAATGACATGTAGAAAACCCATCTTCTCACAGTACAGCACATTGCAAAAATATACAGACCTTTGTTTATTATTATTATAAATTCTAAACTTAAAGCTATTCTTTGTGGTATCTTGATTTCAAAGCACTGGCATGAGGCAGTTGAAAACTTTTGCAATGAACTGCATGATGAAACTGCAGCATTGTATTTCAGCACTTATTGGCACAGTCAGTTTTGTGAAGCACTGAAAGCCAATCCATCAGGTTAAGTGAGTGTGGCAGAAGAGTATTGAGTTTTTTTGTGTATTTTTTTTCCCATAGGCACTGCGGTCGCCCAGGCTCAGGCACAGCACCCTGACGGCACCCGAAACGGCATCACTTACAGCATCTTCAGTGGGAACAAATACCATTCCTTCAGCATCAGCTCTAATACAGGTCAGATGGGAACCCTGTGAAATATGAAAACAGTTTGATCTTGACAAGATGCGTGCATGAACTCATCAGACATTAGAAAAATAATATTGCTTAGTTGACCTACTTCACTGCATTATTGGTGCTCTCATAGGTGAAATCTGGGTACAGAGCTCAAATGGCCTGGATTTTGAGGACACTCCAAGACTCCGTCTAGTGGTGAAGGCTGAAACTACATCCTCAAGCTCCTTTATGGCTGTCAACCTGATTCTTCAGGATGTCAATGACAATCTACCCCGATTCCAGCTGCAGAACTATGTGGCTCATATGCATGAAGCACAAGGCTATGACTTTCCCATCATTCAGGCAAGGAGTCTCTTATTTTTTGGTATTTCTAAAAGGTAATTGAAAACATAATGGGAAAAGTATTAAAACAAAAATGTTCTACAGATAACTTTGTTTTACATAGTTAGTTTTGCCATACTAGCAGGAGAGTTTAGAAACTTTACCCTTGAAAACGGTATTATTTTGTTTAACCATATAAAGCATTAAATTATTTACCTGTTTTTCTGCACCTGTTTCTGACTTCACATCAGTAAGTGTCAGATTTAAACCATGCATGATGTTGTAGTTCCTTATAAAGTTACCAGATACTTGTACTCAAATTTAGCATCTGGCAAGTGTTTATTTCGTACCCTGCCTGTGCTTAATCAGTCTGTTTTCGAATGCATTAGGTTGTGGCTGAGGATGTTGACCAGGGTCAGAATGGTCAGGTGACTTACTCCATTGAGTCTTCGAGTCAAAGTGGCCTTTTCAAGATTGACCCTCTGACCGGCAGCATCACAACCGCGGCCATTATGGACAGAGAAATCTGGACACAGGCACAGTGAGTGTATATAATGTTTGCTCAGCCAGTGAAGTCATTGCTCTGCAGGTCTTTAATTTCCTTCTGTTCTGTGGAATGTAACTGTCTTCTCCAGCGTTATTTAGTTTGTGTGTGTGATGTGTTCAAGCCCTCGAAGTCTTTTTACCTTGTGTTTTTTGTTTCTAAAATGTTCCCCAACCCCTATAAAGCTGTGTGCTTTTAATTTACTACATTTTTGGTCTGTTAGTGCTTTTGGATTGTTGTACGAAAGCTTTTTGTGAAAACAGAAGACATCTTTTGTTCTCACTCTCTCAATCAAAAAAAAAAGATAAACTGAACAGAAACGATTCTCATATGATATAAGTTAGGAACAATTTATCTAATTAATTTTATTTTATTTTCATCAGGCTGGTGATAAAAGCCACTGATCGTGGCAGCCCCAAACTAGTAGGCACTGCCACCATTACAGTGATTATCGTCGACCTCAACGACAACAGTCCCACCATCCCAGTGCCACGAGAAGTTAGAGTGCCAGAGAGTAAGTAAACTGACTGGTGACCTTTGACCTTTTAACCTTGTAAGACATGATATCAATCATTTTTATCATTTATCATTTTATTGCTTCCCACTTGCAGACTCTCTAATCGGCACTGAGATCACCCTGGTTACTGGAAATGATGTGGATTCTGGCCCAGTGCTGTCTTACTCTTTAAAGCTGGATGCTTCATCACAGGGAAAATTTGATATCCATCGTTACAACGGCCGTGTGTCTCTGACAGCACCACTGGACTTTGAAGAGAGGACATGGTACACATTGACTATCCGAGCATCAGATTCAAAGCACCAGAGTGAAGCCAATTTGACTGTGTTGGTGGAGGACATAAATGATAATGCACCAACTTTTACACAAGACCTATATCAGGTGATTGTTTTCTTTCTACCATTTAGTCTTTTAAAACAATGTCTATCTCTTATTATTGGGATTGGTAAAGGTTTATCGGCTGCATTGTGGCTGCATTGTTCTCTATAGTATTATTGTTAAAAGTTCATGGATTAGGATGCTAAAACACATGCGTTTATTCCAGAATAAATATACATGCAGTCATTCACTCCAGAATAAAGTATGCTGTTGTCATTACGTATTCAGCAGATGATTTTATTCAAAATGACATCACTGTGGATACAGGAAAAAGCATGCCAAGTAACAGCTGCTTTGTTGCTTTTGGTTTCCAGGTAACACTTCCAGAACATTCTCCATCAGGCAGTCCCATTATCACAGTAACAGCAACAGATCGAGATTCAGGAGAAAATGGAAAGGTCACTTATCGAGTGGTGTCTTCAACGAGGGACGGTTTTTACATTGATCCTAAAAATGGTATAAGCCCAGTGTTTATACTAAGCATGTTGATCATTTAGGCAGTAGCTATTTATACAATTAAAAAACTGTATATGCTGTTTCTCAAAAGTGTAAATAATGGTAGATAAATATGCACTAAGTAGCAACAAGCATCTTGTTTATAACAAGTGCAATTAGTAGTAGATGCTATTTACTTAAAGTGGTGTGTGGAGTTAATGAAAACCTCTACAAGGTCAGCTACGCTTAGTTTAAATAGCCACTGCCTCTAGTTTTACCATATATTTGAAGCATTAACATTGTAGTAATAGCATTTCTCATGTCTTTACAGGTACACTTTTCATCAGACAGAAAGCAGAATTTGACCCAGAGCAGCCTTCTGTGAGTGTAGTCATCGAAGCTCGTGATGGAGGGTCTCCACCTCTGTCATCTTCTGCTACGGTCCAAGTTCAGCTGATAGACGTCAATGATAATGCCCCTATATTCCACCAGTTGGAGTACAAAGCCACAGTGTCTGAGGACCAGTTACCTGGAGCCACCATCCTAACTTTAGAAGCAGTAGACGGAGACCTATCTCAGGAAAACTCTGGTTTTGATTTCGCAATTGCCAGTGGGAATGTTGGAAATGCTTTCCAGATTGAGAGTAGCGTTCGTTTCATAGAGGGCCATGGCTTCCAGACGGTAGGAACCCTGATCTTAGCGGAGCGACTGGATTTTGAGGCGTTGTCACGCTATAATCTCACCATCGCAGTCTCGGATCGTGGTGTTCCCCAACGCAGCTCCAGTGTACCAGCCATCGTCACAGTCACTGATGTGAATGACAACCCTCCTGTCTTTGGCAGAGCTGAGTACATAGTGTCTTTGAGTGAAGGGGCAGCTGCTGGTACAGAAATCTTACGTGTGACTGCAACTGATCCTGATTCAGCTCCCTATGCAGAGGTCCAGTACAGCATCAGCTCTGGAGATGAGATGAAACTCTTCTCTGTGGATCAGTGGACTGGGGCACTGAGGCTTCAAAGACCTTTGGACAGAGAGAGCCAAACTTCTCATGTGGTTATAGTACAAGCCTCAGATGGCCATGGTCATTTTGCATTGGCTCCTATTAGTGTAGAGGTAAAGGACATCAATGACAACAGACCTTACTTTCCCATTGCTACATTAACAGCCAGTATTCGTGAAAACCAGCCGCCCAACTCTGCCGTGACTGTATTACATGCAATCGATTATGATACAGGAGTTTATGGACAGCTGAAGTATTATTTGATGGACCACTCTGGCGTAGGAAAAGACCTCTTCTTGGTGGATCCAAACTCGGGAGAAGTTCGAACCAGGCAGATTTTTGATTTTGAGAAGGTGAACTCATTTAACTTCATTGCTTTAGCTGTGGATGCAGGCAACAACTCAGCTACTGTAACAGTGCAGGTCTACATAACAGGAGAGGATGAGTATGACCCAGTTTTCACCACTTCAAACTTGTCCTTTGAGGTACCAGAGGGAGCCAAGAAAGGTCAGAGCATTGGGCAAGTACAGGCCAAAGATGAGGATGGTGGGGTAGATGGGATTGTACTCTACTCCTTCCCCAATTCGTCTCCTTATTTTGATGTGAATAAAACCACCGGTGTAATCTACCTAAAGATGGACAGCTCAGGCAGCTCAAGTGGAGGGAGTCGCTCGAAGAGGGAAACTCGCCTAATGACTATGGATGTGACCGCCCACAGCCCTCTTGACACCTCAAGAGTAGCTTCCGCTCAGGTCACCATTGACGTTACCAATACATCCTTTGGTCTTGCAACAGACTTTAATGTCCTCCTTGTGAGCATAATTGCTGCCTCTCTTGGAGTAATAGTCTTGTTAATCATAATTGCTGTGGCCCTTTATCTAGTAAGATCAAAGCGCAAGAAGAAAGGACAAGACACTGGGAATAGTACTGTATCTTCAGGCACAGCTTTGCAGAAGTTGGATGAGTCTAAACCCACAGGGGGTGACAGGATCTATCATCAGGCGCTTCCTGGATACGCAGGTGATGAGGAAGGAACTGGTGGAGGCACCTACACTCGAGGAGGATCCCTAGATCCTTCTCACTCCAGTGGACGGGGATCTGCCGAAGCAGCAGAGGATGACGAAATCCGTATGATCAATGAGTACCCAAGAGTTGCAAGCATCACCTCCTCCATGCAAGAGCACATTTCCGCCAGGGGCCCTGATTCAGGTATCCAACAGGATGCGGACCAACTCTCTGATATTTCTTGTGAACCAGGACCACTTGATGCAAGCCAGTGGTTCAAAGCTAAGAAACTTGGGAGCATCAGTGGGAGCCTCAGTGGTACCCTAATCTCTGGTCAGCTCCCAGTCTACAGAGACGAAGGAGGAGGCTACCTTGGAGTAGGTCGTGGGTTAAATATTTCCCACCCGAAAGATTACGCTTTCCCTGAGGATGGCAAACCCTCGGTTGATGGCTCCCTCACAGCCATAGTGGCAAGTGACGAGGAACTGCGAGGCAGCTACAACTGGGACTACCTTCTCAACTGGTGCCCTCAGTTCCAACCCTTAGCCAGTGTCTTTACAGAGATTGCCAGGCTAAAAGATGAGAGCTTACCTCCCAACAACCCACGTAGACCCTTCCAACCCAAAGTTAAGACAGATCCCAAGCCAAGAATTGACCCTCCACCCCTCATTACCTCAGTGGCTCATCCGGGAGCCAAATCTGTCCCACCTAAACCTGCCATAGCACGGACGTTTCATCACTTAGCATCTCTAAGGCGTTCACCTATAAGCCATGAGGGCTCCATCTCCTCAGCAGCCATGTCTCCCAGTTTCTCCCCTTCACTGTCCCCACTTGCTGCCCGGTCCCCGGCTGTCTCCCCATTTGGTGTCACTCAAGGTCCCTCAGCCTCCATCATCAGCACCACAGAGCACTCTCTGGAGCACAGTGATGAGGCTGAGATGAGGATTTAATGCTACATTGCACTATTTTGTGGAGGTCATTTTGTCTTTTCATAAGACATATTAGTCGCTCTTAGCAATGTTGCATACCTGAAAAGGCAGTCGCTCAGCCATGACAGTGACGCAGGTGTCTGGTAACTAAAAGGGTAAAAATATTGTGCGGCGACATTACCCTTCTTCAGAGCCACCATAGTGTTTGATGTGAAGAGTTGTGTTTTGTTTTGGTTGGTCTCACTGGCTGGCCAGGGAGGCAAGACATTGACTGCTCCTTTTGTTTGTTTCTTTTTATATTGATGACTCAAACAGCTTTGAAACTCCAGTGTTATAAGTCCATCCAAAATAGCTGCTATTGTCATACTTTGTAGGCTGCAATGAGAACTTTGTAGAAACTCAAACTGATGTCATTATGTATGTTTGTTTATGACTGAGAGATGTTTTTATTTTTTTTTTTATATTTTTTTACAGTGCTACTCAGTTTCATTTACATTTTTTTTTTAAATGAAGGACTTGCTATTGCTTTGAGTGAAGAAGTTCTTACATTTTAGTGACATTCTTTGTATGTATATTTATATGTATGCTAGCCATAATAAGTGTATTATCATTGTATAGTGTCTAGGATCACCGTACTGTGCGGTTGTGAAATTTTGTGACACTTGTAATGTGAATGATTGGAAGATTGTTGTATTTTATTATTTATAAACAGAAAGGCTGAAAGTGTTGAAACTTCCCATGTTGCATAGTGTTGTATTATAGGCCTTTTGAAGTTGTATTGTCCCTTGCCCTTTGAACTAGATTATTAGCATCTTAGCTAATTTATTGTAAAAAAAAAAGAAACTAAGAAAAAAGAAGAAAAAAAAAAAACAGGGCCATACTTTTTTCGGCTCACCTGGACCTTTCGGGAAATTGTTGAAACCTCAAAGACTCTTCTCTATGTAAATAGTTTCTTACAAAACTGCAGCTCTGTCACACTGTTTCTGTGCTGCTTTTTCTGACAATAAAAAAAAAAAAGTTTTGTATTGTCTACATAACCTATAGTTGGTTTATTGATAAATTTGGCCCATTATCTGGAATGCAGTTTATTTACCTTTCAGAATGAAGTGAATCACAAGGAAATGGACCTTCTTTTGTAATAGGCAGTGAATGTTTTCTGTTTTGAGAAGAAACTTCAGAAGTGCCCTCCATTTTTTTCTCTCTCTCTCTCTCTCAATCTCCTCTGTGGAAAGCGATTTAAGCATTTGAATGAACTTCCAGAGCTGTTTTGCTACCTCTGGTGCATGCCTGATACCGCCACTGCCTCAAGTATAACTGGCCCCTGTTTAGCACCTAGAAAAGATGCAAGGAAAATAAGGGTCTGGCATTTCTGAAGACTGTCTTACACAATTCATCTTAAAAGTTGACATTTAATTGTCTCACAGTCTGGAAAACATCACTTTCCAAGATGACTGCCTGCATTCTGGCAGCAATACAGTTTAAATCATCTGTACATATTTAAATATTAAATTCCTACTGATTTCTTTTGTCAAACCTTTTGTCTTCTGTCTTCATTCCTCCAAGTTTAAATCAAAATGTGGATGGGGAGTTACAAAGTAACTGAAGCGTAGCGAAAGGCCAATCATCAGGCTTTTAGAAAAAAGGAAACAGGAGAGATCAGAGTGAAATTTGTCCTTCATTAAATAGCGATTTGAAAAAATACAGTATGTTCCAAAGACCTAGACTAGAGCCGGGTCTCAGGCTGTGTATAGCCAGAGACAGGGTGTGTCCATTCTCAAATCAGTTACAGCCATGAAGAAACATTTCCTCAAATTCAATTTGTCCATACAAAATGAAAATAAGATGGATATTGATAATTATACAGCATATAAATTAGCCGAATCAAATCGCTATGACTGATTATATTTGCTATAGTTGTGCTGTATATGCAAGGCAATCACACACGCATACTCATCATCATGTCATGTACCTTTCCAGATGCAATGGACAAAAAATACAGGATTTTCATACACTGTCAGAAAAATTGTAGCCTGTCAGTACCCTCGAAAGGTACACCTTTGTATCATTTAAACCGAAGGGTTAAAATATTAGTACCTTTCAAGGATACTGCACCAGTAACAAGCTGTTGTGCACTAAGGGAACAGTTTTTTTTTTCAGACGTGAAACTGAAATGCTCTCAAATTTTGTCTTTGTTTCTACCATATTGAGTTTTCTGATCCCCTGCTGTGAAGTTGGTGTTGGCAGAGATTCAGCTCTCCTCCATCTCTGTGCTATGCATGTCTAACTGATTTACACCATCCCAGATATCACGAAGAAACAACAGTCTCACTCGCTTGCACAGTCAGTGTCTTATAAACACTGCGATGAGTTGTGTGACCTCTGTGTAAACATGTTTTCTCTATCACTGATATTACTTTCAAGATGAGATTTAACCTTAGTCTGATATAGGCATTGTGATCTGTTATCAAGATCTGTTATCAAGTCTAGTTACTACAGTTTGTACATTTTACTGCTCTCTGCTGTATTACATTATGTTATTTCTTTTTGCAACATTTCACATTCTCATTGATTGCATGTGGAGATGTTTATCTACATATTGTCATTTAACCTTTAGTATACAGTATCATATCATAAATATCATAATCTGAATTTTCCATTTAGCTGTCATTTATCAAAATGAGATCAAAACACCCCAAAAAACCTGACAAGCCTGTGAGGAAAGAGTATGGAGTGGATGCCTGCTGCACACTATGGCATTAAGATCATGGGTATCTTGTAATTGTTTCAGCTCATGAGAAAATCATGGAGAATTATGGGAAACAATTACAGCTCATATTTGCATAGACCTTAGTAGTCTGGATTTTTTCTGTCTGAAGAAAATATTTTTTAGACCATTTTAGTCAGTCGTTATTTAAGTAAAAGGCTGCTGAAGGATTTGGGGCAATTTCTGGTATGTCTACCCATTTTTCTCACCATCATTTATTGCCAATGTTGTGGTACATTTTTGCACAGTATTTTTAACCTGTTGTAATTTTTATTTTATTTTATTTTATTATGAATATTTATGAATATTGTATTATTATTATTATTATTATTATTAATATTATTATTATTATTATTAAATAAAATATATTTTATTTCTCTGCAGCTGAAAGGGGTTTATCAGGTCATCAGGCATATGTCAAACTTTTCCCATTGAAGATTATAGATAAGAATAATCGAGAACATTCAACAAGCAGGTCAACCTGCATTCCACTGTGACACTGTCCTCAGAAAAATACATATTGTGTCTGTGAGTTCAAGAGTAAACCTCTGGTTTTGATATTAAACTGCAATGTTTTTTGATTAATAATGAGACAAATTTGAAAGCGATTAGTGGGCAGTTTATGCATTTTTAAGATTTATAATTTCTTAAATGCTTTGGTAGAAAAACAAGGGAAGTCTCCATAGCACCATTCAAGTTGAAAATACACTTCAAAGAAAGATGCCGCAGTCTTAGACTTGGCTATTAAAACAAGTCTGCTCTTCCCATCAGGTCTGTAGTAAATTGTAATGATACCTGCATTCCTTATGGAAAAAATGTCACATGTATCTTTCATTGATTAGAATTTCTCTGCAAAGTCAAAATTACTTAAGTAGAATAGAAACCAAACCGTAAATGTCTCTATGAAATTTGAGTTATGCCAAACATATATTTTAAATTACAGGACCGTCGTTTTGGCTCTTAGATCTTATCATTCTGAGATGCTATAAATTGTTCTTGTAAAGTGGATCTGTTAATTAAGAGCAGATCTGGCTCAAGCAGAGGGGAGGTTTCTGCATGTTCTTAAATCAATCTCCTCTGTCTTTAATTTTATTAGAGCTGACTGAAAGTCACCCTCAAAATCTGGCCGATTCAGCGGCGACTGCTCAAATTCAGTCCACGAGACTGTGTTGTGCTACCTTTGCACTTTATTTAACACTAGAAATGTTGCTTTGCACTTATAGCATGTAATCTATCCATTCCTGTCTTTCTCATTGAGGCACACGATGTCTTCGGTTGCATTGCTCTTATTGCGTGTCTGATATGCCAGGTTCATATTTGCTTTCTTGATTAATTTAAGTCGCCTTCCTTCATCCCATTCTGGAAACTTCCCAAAATAAATATTATTTAATATGGTAATATACATTTTCCATAGGTTAACTTGGTAGAGATGTCAAAGTGAGGATTTTCCTATTTGGAGAATAAGAGAAATGGAAGAGGATTGAGAAAGGTTATATCAACCTTATAATGCAACTGTAGTTTTTTTTTCTTCAGAAATGCATGCTCAGTTTCACTGTTTTGTTTGTTTAAATGTAAAATTAGATTAGAACAACAGTGCTGTAAGGAGTGCTTCTTTATTTAGGAGGAGATGGTTGCTGTCTTTCAGCGGTTGTGATCAATGGCGCTAACTGAGAAGAGCTGGTGCCGAGTGCCCTCTCTCAGGATCTGTGCATGAACCGGAGCTGAACGCGGAGGTGGTCAAAACTATACCAGACACGGCTGATAGATCCCATCAACAGCTCCTGATTTATGATAGTCCGGGCTTGAGAGAGAATGAAAGAGATGGAATGAGAGAAGGAAATATTTGCAGAAGTAAAATACAGTTTGACTTTACCTTGGATTAAAGTCAAAAGTGTCATGTCCTCTCAATTGTTAGAGCTAATATGATTTTAACTACAACCTAAAGAAAAAGTTGCATAATTACTGTAGAGGAATAGTCTTTGTTTGGTATTAGGGGGTGGGACAATCTCATTAACAAGAGCATTTGATTGGACAAAAATCTTTGTGGTGCAGGATAAGTCATAAATATTTTTGCTCTGTTTTCACAGAAGTGAAAAATTTACATTTTACACAGTGTCTGCTAAAAGTTGTTAGAATGACACATGCACACTTTTTCACTCAGAAATGCTAGTAAATTTCACAATTCCAAAGAAGCGGCAATGAATTAAAGGAACAGTTCACCCAAAAATGATCATTTTATCATCATTCACTCACCCTCATGTTGTTCCAAACCTGTGTAAGTTTCTTTCTTATGTTGAACACAAAGTTTTAAAGAATTTTGAATAACCAAACAGTTGTTGGTCTCCACTGACTTCCATAGTATAGGGAAAGAAATACTGGGGAAGTCAATGGCGACCATCAAACGTTTGATTACCAGCATTCTTCAAAAAATCTTCAAAGTTCAACATAAGAAAGAAACTCATACAGTTTTTGAACGACATGAGGGTTAGTAAATAATGACAAAATTTTAATTCTTGGGTAAACTATCCCTTTAAAGTGAAATTTTGAAGTAGAAAAACAAATAGTATTTTCTTCTATCTAGAACTTCCAAAAATCTTGTTTACAATCTAGAAAAATATTTTTTTCACAGCATATATATATATATGTGTGTATATATATGTATATATATATGTATATATATATATATATATATATATGTATATATGTATATATATATATATATATATATATATATATATATATATATATATATATATATATATATATATATATATATATGTATATATATATATATATATATATATATATATATATATATATATATATGTATATATATTTATGAGGTGCCAAACAGGAAATAATTATATAAAAATCTGAATATATAAATGTAAATCTGAATATATAGTTATAAGTCTGAATATATAGTTATAAATCTGAATATACAGAAGTAAATCTGAATATATAGAAGTAAATCTGAATATATAGTTATAAGTCTGAATATATAAATATAAATCTGAATATATAGTTATAAGTCTGAATATATAAATGTAAATCTGAATATATAGTTATAAATCTGAATATATAGAAGTAAATCTGAATATATAAATGTAAATCTGAATATATAGAAGTAAATCTGAATATATAGTTATAAGTCTGAATATATAAATGTAAATCTGAATATATAGTTATAAATCTGAATATATAGAAGTAAATCTGAATATATAGTTATAAGTCTGAATATATAAATGTAAATCTGAATATATAGTTATAAATCTGAATATATAGAAGTAAATCTGAATATATAGAAGTAAATCTGAATATATAGTTATAAGTCTGAATATATAAATGTAAATCTGAATATATAGTTATAAATCTGAATATATAGAAGTAAATCTGAATATATAGAAGTAAATCTGAATATATAGTTATAAGTCTGAATATATAGAAGTGAATCTGAATATATAGAAGTAAATCTGAATATATAGAAGTAAATCTGAATATGTGATGCGATATAGGAAAACCAAACACATGGTGAAATTTGACCTTTTTAGGTTTTGATACCATGGAAGCTGGGTTCAAGCCCTTTCCAAAACTGTTTTTATTTTGTCCATAGCTTGAACGTAACAAAAGTTATGGCTATCTGAAGTTGGCTGATAGCTATTATTTTCAGGAATGGAAATACGGGTTTAAAGGGAGTCGGGTTTCACTTTCACTTCACGGGTTTAACGAGAGCTGTCTGTCAGGAGCGCTATTCTGCATCATTACACAAACAGACTAACGTTACCCTGAAGAGGACAGTTTTCCGTTGTTTATCATGATGGGCATAGACTCTGAACTTTTGATCACCCCTTGTATGTTTACATAGCACCAATAGTGTAGCTACCTTGTAGTTTATATTTAGAACTGTTCACACTTCTGTGCATATAGGTTAACAGACTGTCATCGGACTCTTCCTCTTTAGTAACTTCATCTTCCGATTCTTCATCTCTGGATGTGAAATAGTCCATTATAACATCGTGTAGGGCACTACCATCACCAAGATTGAGCAGACTGAGATGTGCAAGATCGTTTAAGTGAGCAGCTAACGTTACTTCAGACTGTTCTCTCGTGTTCCGCCATATCATAATATACTTAATAAATTATTATTTACTTAATAAACAAACAAACAAACAAACAAACAAACTTTGCATGCCATAGTAT